>CAJNDS010002768.1:137500-357500 GCA_905221605.1 Symbiodinium natans | reverse complement strand
CTGCTACGGCACCAGGGTCCCGCCCGGCGGGACCGTCTGGTCCGCCGTCGACAGCAGGTTCAGTCCCAGGCACCGCAGAGGGCTTGCAGGCGGAGCTGCGCGCGATTTTCCGTCCAGACCAGGAACCGGTCGCGGACTACTTGACGCGCGTTTCGCGGATTGTCCTCGCGCTCAAAGCGCATGGAGTCACGGTGAGCTCCCGTGACCTTGACGCCTTGAGCACCAAAGCCACCCTCCTTGCGGATGAGTTCTCGAAGATAGGCGGGGACTGGCATCCGACAAAGATGGTCCGTCGGCTGCGGACCAGGTTCTCGGTCGCGGCTTTGCGCGGTGGCGAGGACCCCGAAGACGCAGAGGAGATTCAGCGTGAAATCCAATGCATCGGGGAGCTTATCCTCGCGCTTGGGGGAAAAGAAAGCTCGAGCCAAGAGAAGGTTTGGAGCTCTCCGTCCGATGTGCCAGTTGAAGCCGTGGGGCCGCGTTCCCCAGGGCTCCCACAGCCTGCGACTGCAAGTGGGTTGGGGGTAAGTTTGGACCGTGGAGGTTTGCACACTGCCGAGGCTGCAGGTGGTCCTTCCGCGGCCCGTGACCTGGGCGCGACGGACGGCGATTCCCCTTTGCGCGCAAAGCTCGCGGCGCTGGAGATGGAGATAGAAGCCCTGAAGCGAGGTTCAGACGGCGGAGGTTCGCAGACCGGGTCCCAAAACCCGGCGGGCGATTTCGCCGCCGCACTCGCCGCCCAAACTGAAGCGCTGAAAGAAGCGTTAGCGCAGAGGGGCGGGCAAAGCTCCATAACGACGGTCAAAACTGACCTCACGTGGCCGACGCTGACCGACGACAAGTCGGACGCGCGAGACGTTGTCCTGTTCTACGAGGAGTTCGAGGACGTCTGCGCGCTCGCCAACAACTGTCGCGGTATGAGTGCGCGCGAGAAGCTGCTAGCGCTACGCGGGCGCTGCCGCGGCTCGCGCATGAAGACGTGCACGAACGCCTACCGCGCAGCGTGGAAGTCGGGAGAGGTTCTCTCCGACCCACAGGCAGTGTACGACCGCATCAAGAACAAGCACTTGATGTTCGGGGAATCGCGGGAGGAAAGGGAAGTCCGCGTGGATGGTGAGCATGCCTCCCTCGCTAAGGGCAAGCTCACAGGCCACCAATTCGAGCCTTTGTTTGAGGCGTCGATCGCGGACCTTGAGGCGGTGGGTCTCGGGAAGACCCCACGAGAGTTGTACCTCTCGTACCTCCGCAAGATGCCCCCGTATCTCCAAAAGGAGATACGTAACGACAAGCGATTGTGGCCCGGCGACCCCAAGGACGGCGGGCTGAGAGGGCCGCAGACTTGGGAGGAGAGCCACAAGGTCGTCTTGGAGTACGAACAGAGGGAAGCAGCGCACCGTGCTGTTTCCCACTCTGTGTACTCCACGACCGGCTCTCCAAGCGCGGACCCGTCGGTCGCGCTAGCCGAGGCTCAGAAGGAGATTCGGAGCCTCAAGGCCGCCGCTAAGGCCGCTGCGAAGGGAGCAGCTGCCGCGGCCAAGGCTGGCGCGGATCAGACGTTTGCCGCTGCGTCGAAGGGAGCTGGCAAAGGGGCGGACAAGAAGATCTGCTTCCACTTTCGCGACCACGGGAATTGCCCGAAAGGGGATGCCTGCCCGTTCAGCCACGACAAGGAGCTTCGCAGAAAAGCTCTCGCGGCTAAGAAGGGTGACCAAACCTTTGCCACGGCGAAAGGCAAGGGCAAAGGGAAGGGAGGTGGCAAGGCAAAGGCCAGCGCTAAGCCTAAGGCTGCGGCCAAAGGCGCGGCAAAGCCACCAGGCACTGTTTGCCCCTTTTTCTCCAAGAATGGGTCGTGCAAAAAAGGAGCCAGCTGCGACATGGTCCACAATCTGACGACCTCAGGAGGGACGCCGGCCTTGCCTGCCAACTGGGCCGCGCCCTCCGGGGCTTCCATGTCCAACCCCTTCGCCGCGTTCAGTGTCCAGATAGGCAGCTCAGGCGTCCAGGCAGGCGTCTCAGGAGCCGCAGGACGCGCCGCGGTGCAGCAGCACGCGCTTCCGTTGAGCAAGGGCGGGCGGGACAAGTTCGCCACCCTGGACGATCTGCCGAAGGACTGGTGGAACCTGGCGGACAACGAGCCAGGAGGCTACCAGTACAGAACGGTAGTCCAGGTGCTCGACCGTAAGGTCGAGTGCATGCTCGACGGATGCGCCGGCGCGAACCACGTGACCGAGGAACTTGTGGTGGGCATGATGAACCGGGCTGCAGAGCTGGGGATCGGTACCGAAGATCCCGGCTTCCCGGTCGTGAGACTCGAGAAGTGGGTCCACCCCGAATATGTGCATGGCATTGCTTCGGGAGCCCCCGTTCCTCTGAAGGGGGCAGCAGTCTTGCGCGTCACGCTGCTGGAAGGCAGGACGGCGGACGACTGTCGCCCCAACACTGAAATTTTCGTGCGATGCAAAATCGCAGCCAGGGGGACGTCCGATTGGCACGGACTGATCCTCGGCGGCAGAGCGTTGGACTGCGCCGGAAGGATGGGCCTGGGCTTCAGGCCGGGTCCCGACTTTCACGTCCTCGACACCCTGGGAATCAGGATGCCCAGGTGCGAGGATCACAGCAAGACCCGGAAGGACAGGGCCTACGCCTTCGAAGCGCGGTTGTCGAGCCTGGACGACGCGTCATGCACCGAGCCTGGGGGCGGAAGCCGGGAGCTCCTCCGCTACGACGGGGAAGAGCCTCTCGAGCTCTCGCCAGGCGACGGGGTGCTGGTGCCTGTCGTTCGGGAGCAGGGAGTCTCCGCAGAGGGATCCCTGTCCGAGGTGGTGCTTCCGGTGGAGTGCGGGGTCGAGGCCGTACCAGGCCTTTGGCCCACAGGAGAGGGAAAGGGGTTTGTGTTGCTCGCAGCCCAAGAGTGCGATCACTCTCTCCAGCCGGGCGAGGTTGTTGCGGAAGTGCGTTCCGGCCTCGTTAGCACTGCGGCCTGTGGTTGTGGCGCGGTTGAGACGGTGTTCGAGTCGGAGCCGTCTCCGCAGGCATGTGCGGATTGTGGGGGCGCCGTTGCCTCGGTTGACCACGACCCGTGCTTTGCTTGCGGGTCCGCGTCCAGGGCCGCGGCAAGAAGCTTCCAAGGTTGTTCCTCGTGTGCGCGGTCCTTTTGGCGGCTGCGTACCGGCGCCAGGATCGGTGTGCTATCGGTCCTTGCTGCGGTGACTGTTCTCGCTTCGGTGTGGGGCGGGAGCGGCCCGGTTGGGCGCCCTGTAGAGGAGCCTGGAGTGCTTACTTGCTTGGACCACCTTCCAAGCGTCGACAGCTGGTGGGAGGCGCCGGGTGGTTACGCGTCTGTGTGGGGTAGGCGCCCTGCGCAGAAGGACCTCGGGACTCTGGCGGTCGAGAAGGCACCTTACGAAACGTGCTTGCTTCAGCGCGTAGGTGAGGCGTGGCGTCTCTGGGACACGAGGGATTTGCGTGTGGCGGAAAGCGTTGCGTGTAGCGATGAAGTTCCCGTCACCGAACGCCTCGCGGTCTTTAGGACGCGCAAGGGGCCGCGCTGGGCTGGCTGGCGTGAGGGATCGGCCACGGCTGGAAGAGGCGCAAGTGATGCTGTGCGCCCAGCAGACGCGGTCGATACGGCGCGCTGCCCGAGCTATCATATCGTGGAGAGCTGGGACATCGAGAAGATGATCGAAGAGCCTCCAACGGACTACTATTATGAGAAGCTCGCGGCAGATATGCGCGCCCGGCACCCTAAAGCGTGCCCGCACCTCCTCGACCACCTCGTTTCCTTAGAGGGTTTCCTAGATAAGTCAATCTTGTTTGGGTTCTCCTTTGGAATCAGCAAGGCCGAAGTTTGTGTCTCCAAAGGCAAGCTCCTGGGACACAACATTGGGCGGGACGGGAGTTCGCCTGACGAAGAGCGTTGTCAGGCGGTGATTGACTTTCCCCCGCTCTGGGAGAAGCTTCACATTCAGCATTTTTGGGTTGCGCAAATTGGTTGCGCGGCTACCTGCCTGTTGAGTATGGGCACGCAGCCAAGATTTTAGGGCAGTGGCAGAAGCCAGGCGCCGTCTTTCCTGAAGGCGGGCTGGGCTCAGCCGCCACCGAGGGTTGCAAAGCCTTTAAAGCGATTAAGCGCATGATGCAGAACCGCATCAATTTGGCTACCTTCGATGAGGCCTCTGCTGCGGATGGGTCGTGTCCCCTTGAGCAGATCGCGGATGCGTCTGGCATCGCGGTAGGGGGCAGCGTCGTGCAGATGACGCGTGACTTGAGTCAGCTCAAGGTGCTTATGACGCACTCAAAGAGCCTGACCCCCGCGCAGCAGAACTGGCCGCCCTTGATACAGGAGGCGTTTGCCCAGCTCGAGGTAAAGCGGGCGACGCGCCGCATGTTTGGCTCTATTCGGACTCTGTGTTGGACAGATCATGCCAACCTTACCCGAGCGCAAACATCGGACATCGGAATGGATCCGAAGCTCGTCCGGTGGGTTGCAGAAATCCTTATGGATGGGTCCGAAATAAGGAGCCTTAGCGGTCGCTCAGCGACGCTGGGTGACAGTTTTAGCCGCAACCCCAAGGATCGGGATGCGCTCCTTGCGGCGAGGACGAAAGACCTCGAGGGCCTTTCGGGCCAACTCCGAGGATTCGACCTGGACCAGTACCTCGGAGAGGGTACTGAGGGTGACGGACCAGTGCCCTGGGCGGTCGGGAACGACGCCGTCCCAGAGCCTGCGGGCCGTGTCCAGGCCGCGGCTGTGCCGATGTGCGTCGTCGCGGCCCTTCCGGTGCGCGTCATGGTTGTCTTTGACTATGCGCGTTGGAAAGAGCAGGACGCAGAGCTGACTGAGATCAGGCGCGTCTTCCAAGCGAGCCTCCCTGGAGTTTCCGTGGCTGTCAGGGGTTGTTGGGGTCCGTTTGAGGATACCGACGGGCTTGCCTCGCATTTTGATTGCGGGGCCGGCAGGCTCGCAGGGACCAAGAAGATCAAGCGGATCAGGGTCGACTTGCTCACTTCGTGTGCCAAGGTTCTTAGGGAAGCTTCGGGGTTTCGTCCGCAGTTCCTCATAGGACTTGGGCAAGGCGGGCTGGTCACAGCCGTCCTTAGGTGGCCTTTGGTTGTTGAGCTCACGCTCCAAGCAAGGAACCTGCAGCGCAAAGAAGCTAGGGCTGTAGGAGAGGCTTGGGCAGGCATCAAGGCTATCTGGGCGGTGCGGCCACGCCTTTGGCGCACGCAGGAGGAACAGGAGGAGGAGACGGAGGTCGTCAAGGACGAAGAGGTCTCGGTTGAGATGGAGGCTGCCACCGCGGATGAGGCGGACGAGGTCGCCCTCCCAGCCAACCGAGCCTACGTCGAAGGCCGCTTTTACCCCTACGGCAGCTGGCGGTGCTTCTTCTGCGAAGCCATTAACCCGGTGACAGAGGACCAGTGCCTCACCACGCACGCGGGCGGCCCGAATGCGGGCGCCCCGTGCGACGGCCGATGGATCAATGGGATCGACATCGGGTGGTGGGAGGTGGATCCCCAAACCGCGCCGGAGCAATGGCGGCGGAGGTTTTCTGCCGAAGAGCTTGAAGACCAACAAGCGCGGGCAGATGCCGCGAGGCTCCTCAGCGATGAGGAACTCGCTGAAGCCCTCCAGGCGGCCGAGGAGGCGCAGGCGGCCGAGCGCGCCAAGAAGCGGGAGCGGCGCCAGGCGGAGAAGGCGGAGCGCGATGATCACATCAGCGAAGCGCTCCGCATAGCAGGGTGGCAGTGCCCTAACTGCTATGAATGGAACCTTTCATTCAGGCAGCTGTGCTTTAGGTGCAGCACACCCCTCCGCTTGGCAGAGGTCGTGTCCCGCGGAATCCCGGATCCGCGGCGCGGCGAACAGAGGGACTCGGGCTCCGAGAGCAGCCAAGATGAGCTGGAGTACGAGATCCTTCTGGCCAATCGCGCGATGGATCAGGAAACGATCCAGCCTCTTCTTAGGAGCAAACACAAGAAGAGGGGCGGCAAGAGACGTCGCGAGGAGGCGACGCACGGCAAGGGCCGCGACCCGTGGGGTGCTTGGGCAGACGCCCGTGGCAAGGGCCAGGGCAAGCCGAAGGGCAGGGGCAAGTCCGATGCCAAGGGCAAGCCCAAGGGGAGGGGCAAGTACGCCTGGGGCGCTTTCGCCGCGGGCATTGTTGCCGCGCTCCAACCCCGCCCAAGCACCAGCTGGGTCCCAGCTTTCCCGTGCGGGTCGGCCCGGCCGCCGCCGAGTGTTCCGCTTCCGCCGCGGACCCCCTTTTTCCTAGGTCGCGGGCTCCTCAATCGGTTGATGCACGCCCTCAACGGGAACATCAACGGCTGGTGGGGCCTGGCGGCTGCAGCGTCGGCGCCGATTGCCTTGCGGTTGCACCGCGGGGCTGTGCATGTTGTCGAGGACTCTATGCACGCGGTTGCAACGATTTCGGCCGACGTGGTCGAGGAAATCGGTCACGGGGCGAGGCGGACCGTGTGGGTCGCCGGAACAGCCATCACTCTCGTGGTAGTGATCTTGTGCGGTGCTGTTCTGTGGTACGTGAGTCGTGCCGTTGCCAATCGCATTGCGCATTTGCGACATGGCAACACCGCGGCCCCTGAGGCGCGGCTGTCTCAGCTCCTTGGCTCCGAAGCGACGTTTGAGGTCGCGAGCACCAAGAAAGGGGTGACCCATAAGGTTTGGGTGCATCTCAAGGAGGAGACAGCTGCCTGTGGCTGTCGTGCTTACCTGGCAGAAGGACGCTGCGGGCATTGCGATGCCGCAATGGACACCGCTCGTTCCTTAGGGTTTTTGCACGCGGCCCAGCGAGGCGCGGGTCCTGCGCTCACAGACTCCATTCGGAGTACCGCCTCCGATGCCCTAGCTAAGGGTAAGGTGGTGTTGGGTTTGGGGAACAGTGAAGGGTGTTTCTCCCAACTCGCGGCCAAGAGCCGCGGGCTCTCCTGCTTTCAGGGGCTCGCGGGTCGTGACCTGGCCGCGGCCCCAGCAGATGGAGCGAGCGCAGCCCACGCACATTGCGGCTCCGTGCAACGTGCCGCCACTGCCACTGTGGCGCGCACGCCAAGCCGGAGGAACAAGGGCCCAGCCCCCGCTAGGAGTTCTCCAGTCAAAGAAGCGGAATTCCTTGCGGGCGGGCCATACATTCAGGCCGCCCAAACGCTGCTTGGTTCCGGAGCAGCAGAGGATGTGATCTACATCCGGGCTTACAGCTTAGATTGCCCATCCTGCATCGAGGCAATCGAAGCGTCGCTTGGCAAGGGCGCAAGCGTTCGGATTGTCGCCGACATGGGACAATGCCACCGCACCAAGCTTCAGTGGCAAGCGTTGAAACGCTTGGCGGCCGCAGGTGCCGAGGTGAAGGTGGGTTGCGGCACATCCTTGCGCGACGCCTATGCTCGCGACGGCCGCGGGGCTAAGGTAGGCGCCGGGATTCAAGGGCTGCACCATGCCAAGGCCCTTTGCCTACTGCGGCCTGACGGCGCGGTGGTGCTGATTGGGAGCCTCAATTTTACCACAAGCAGCAAGGCCAATGCGGAAGCAGGGCTTAAGCTTGAGGTCCCCAAGACGCACCCTGTCGCGCAGTCCTACGTCGAGGATTTCCAGAGGGTGTCGGCTGAGGCATTCTCCCTCGATGAGGCGGTTGCGAAGCGCCCTCAGTTGGAGCGAGCCAGTAGCTCCAACGTTGCTGGCAACGCCACTCGTGCCCCCAACACTGCTCCACAGGGTATCGAGTAGGCTGCGGCCAGTTGGCGCGGCGTGGTATGTATCCACGCATTATCAGAGCCGGCGTTGCAGCACGGCACGCTGCTTCGCCAACCTTTTGCACTTTCTTTGCGTGACTGCGGGCGAAAAAGCCGCGGCAGGTTGGAAGCCTGCCCATTTTGCATTCCCCGCACTTTTCTTCTCCGCCCTGCCTGTGGCCCCTCTTGTCGAGGGAGCTCTTTTGCAGGTGCTGCGGACCGTGTCCTGGTCGCGGCAGTGCGCTCGCCGAAGCGCGTGCGAGTTGCACTGGCTGCGGCACAAGCAATGTGCGCGGCTCTCGCTGAGTCCGGTAGCCCGTAGGGTAGTTCTGGATAGGTGAGTAGCCGTAGCCGTAGCTTAGGGCCGGTAGTGTGTACAGTGTACCATTTGTACCATAGCTTTGCACTAGCAGCACAAAGACCTGCCCAGTACTCTGGAGCCTCGCCTGCCTGCACAAAGGTGAGCGCTCGCGACTTGGGGTGGTTTAGGGTCGTAGAGGGCTGCTGTCGTCGTGCGTCCGTTTGGTAGTGCGGGCTGCCGCCCAAGCCGCATGCCAATGCTCATGATGTGCGGGCTCTACCAGGGTCGCACGCGACACCCTCGCCCTACCCCATTTGCCGCGTTGCTGAAGTGCTTGACGCACTATGAGCTCTTGGTGAGCCGGAAGCCTCGGCTGAGGGGCGAATGTGAGCAGGTCAAAGCATGCATGGAGTGCTTGCTTAGTGCTAGTGCAGCGTGTTGTTTTCCCTTGCATGTGTAGTTTTGCAATTCGTAACAATGCCAATGTTTTGGCTCAAGTACCGAGCTTGTGCCTTTGAGCACGGTAGTTTCGTACAGTAGCTCTTAGGTTGCTGTGCGGTCCGACCGGACGCACTCAGGCGTAGCTGCACAAGTGCTTGAACTCGCGAAGTCGTAAAACAGCGTGACCGGGCTGTGATTGCATTGGCTTAGTGCAAGTCCAGTCCTGGTCGACTTCACATACTACTACTACTACTACTACTACTACTACTACTACTACTACTACTACTACTACTACTACTACTACTACTACTACTACTACTACTACTACTACTACTACTACTAACTACTACTACTACTACTACTACTACTACTACTACTACTACTACTACTACTACTACTAGGCCTTATTCTGAAAATGACGCGGCCTTATTCTTAAAATGAAGCGGCCTTACTCTGCAAATAAAGCGGCCTTTTTCTGAAATTCAATTGAGGTTTAACTACATATATATATATATGGTTACCCCCCCCCCCCGATGTACCTACCCTTTTTGGGCTGAATTTATAGAATATTCTGTATTTCTCCCTATCTCTCCCCTCCACCCCAAGATCCCGCAAAGCGCGGTCGTTTTTTTTTTTTTTTTTTGGGGGGGGGGGGGGGTCCCACAACAATTCAATGGAGGAAACCTGAACAATTTGCTTGTGGATTGCATGCTGTGATTTCAAAAGGAATCCTATTCATTCGAGTACGGTTCCGATCAAATTTAATTAACAGGGTTCATAGGGTTCGTGTTATTTTAATAGGGTTCTCATTAAAATGAATAAGAAACCCTTTAAAATGAATGAGAACCCTTATTACTAATAAATTCAATAGGAACCCTATTCAAATGAGAAAGAACAATACTGAAGTTGATAGGAATCTTATTAAAGTTGTAGGAGCCTTACTAAAACAAATGGGACAACTTTATGGAATCTTAGAAACAACAATGGGAATCCTCTATTTAAATCCATAGGAACCCTATTTTAAATTAATCGGAGCCGCAAAGTCAACAGGAAGCAGTCTTAAAACTAAGTGGAGGCCCCTCACAATTAATGAGAATATTTTCGTAGAATTAATAGGGTAAATAGGAATCCTATTAAACTGAAGAGGAATCCTACTCAAATTAATAGAAACCAATCGGACTCTTATAAGACAGAACGTGAACCTTTGGAAAAATAATAGGAATCCGATTAAAGTGAACATGAGCCTAAACCAACAGGAACCCCTTGAAAGTAATGAGATCCCGTTTAATATTAACACGAACCCCATAAACACGAATAAGAATCTGAATAAAACTGATAGGACTCATATTACAAAACATAGGGCCTTATTGCCTTATTAATACTTAGGAACCCTATGAAACTTGTTTTGGGATCCTCTGAAAGTAAGTAGGAATCCTCTATTGAAGTATCGGAACCGGACAACAGTTAATAGGAAGGAAGCCTATTAAAATGAATAGGAACCCTTAACAAGTTAGAAAGAACCCGGGTTACAATTCACAGGAATCCTATTAAAACGTGAAGGAATCTTTCTAAATCAATAGGAACCAGTAGGCCTCAAAAAGCAATAGAATCCTTTAACAAGAACTGATAGGAGTCCTACTAAACTAGTATGAGCCTAATCCAATAGGAATCCTTCAAAATTAATGAGAATCCTATGCGAATCCCAGCAACAAGCACAAGAATCCTGTTAAAATTGGTAGGAACCGTGTTTCATTGGTAGGAGCCTTAGGGCGTGATGAAAGGTACAGTTTTAGTATAGATATTAGGTCTTGCTTATCGGGGGATGATTGTTTGAGATGTCGTAGCTCAGGTATAGTTTTTAGGACAGATGTCATGTCTTGCGTATTGGGGCGTGATTGATTATAAGGAGGTTTTGGTACTCTCTCAACATTTTCGTAGAATTAACAGGAATAATAGGAATCCTATTAAACTGAAGAGGAACCCTACTCAAATTAATAGAAACCAATCGGACTCCTATAAGACAGAACGTGAACCTTTGGAAAAATAATAGGAATCCGCCTAAAGTGAACATGAGCCTAAACCAACAGGAATCCCTTGAAAGTGAATGAGATCCAGTTTAATATTAACACGAACCCCATTAACACGAATAAGAATCTGAATAAAATTGATAGGACTCTTATTACAAAACATAGGGGCCTTATTAATAATTAGGAACCCTATGAAACTTTTTTTGGGATCCTCTGAAAGTAAATAGGAATCCTCTGTTGAATTATCGGAGCCGGACAACAGCTAATAGGAAGGAAGCCTGTTAAAATGAATAGGAACCCTTAACAAGTTAGAAAGAACCCGGGTTACAATTCACAGGAATCCTATTAAAACGAGAAGGAATCTTTCTAAATCAATAGGAACCAATAGGCCTTAACAACAATAGAATCCTTTAACAAGAACTGATAGGAATCCTACTAAACTAGTATGAGCCTAATCCAATGGGAATCCTTCAAAATTAATGAGAATCCTATGCGAATCCCAGTAACATGCATAAGAATCCTGTTAACATTGATAGGAACCTTATTAAATTGGTATGAGCCTTAGGGCGTGATGTCTTAAGATATGTTGCAAAGGTACAGTTTTAGTGTAGACATTAGGTCTTGCTTATCGGGGGATGATTGTTTGAGATATCGTAGCTAACGTATAGTTTTTAGGACAGATGTCATGTCTTGCGTATTGGGGCGTGATTGATTATAAGGAGGTTTTGGTACTCTCTCGAGATTTTGCAGGATTCGAGTTTGTTGCTTGGTACTACCTCGAGAGATGGTGGCTGGGAGAGAGCCTCAGATCACGAAAATCATGGAAAACATTGGTTTTACCAATGTTTTTGAAGGATGGGCCCAAAAACATCGGCAAAACCAATATTGTCCATAAAATCCATGGTTTTCAAACCATGTGGCTGGGAGCACCCAATTCACGGATAACATTGGTTTTACCAATGTTTTTGAAGGATGGAGCCCGAAAACATCGGCAAAACCAATATTGTCCATAAAATCCATGGTTTTCAAACCATGTGGCTGGGAGCACCCAATTCACGGATAACATTGGTTTTACCAATGTTTTTGAAGGATGGAGCCCGAAAACATCGGCAAAACCAATATTGTCCATAAAATCCATGGTTTTCAAACCATGTGGCTGGGAGCACCCAATTCACGGATAACATTGGTTCTACCAATGTTTTGAAGGATAGAGCCCGAAAACATCGGTAAAACCAATGTTATCCATAAAATCCATGGTTTTCAAACCATGTGGCTTAGACCACGACATTCACGGATAACATTGGTTTTGCCGATGTTTCTGGGCTCCATCCTTCAAAAACATCGGTAAAACCAATGTTATCCGTGAATTGGGTGCTCCCAGCCCCATGGTTTGAAAACCATGGATTTTTTGGAAATTATTGGTTTTACCGATGTTTTCGGGCTTCATCTATGAAAAAACATTGGTAAAACCAATGTTATCCGTGATGTGGGTGCTCCCAGCCACATGGTTTGAAAACCATGGATTTTTGGAAATTCTTGGTTTTACCAATATTTCGGGCTTCATCTATGAAAAACATTGGTAAAACCAATGTTATCCGTGATTAGGGTGCTCGCAGCCACATGGTTTGAAAACCATGGATTTTTTGGAAATTATTGGTTTTACCGATGTTTTCGGGCTTCATCTATGAAAAACATTGGTAATACCGATGTTATCCGTGAATTTCGTGCTGCCAGCCACTCTTCCCTCGTCGTTCGCGTAAGCAGAATGCCGAAAATCGAAACCGTCGAGACAAAAAAGCAACCAAATAAGCAAAAAATGGTAGGTACATGGGGGGGGGGGGGGGGGGGGGGGCAGCATATATATATATATATATTTTTTTTTTTGGTAGAGAGGGTTTAGGGGTTCTCGTTAGGCAGCGATGACAGTATGACGTTTGGTTTGGGGGTTTTCATGGTCTGGGGTTTGCATTCTCCGGAGGCCTACCAGAAAACTACGAGTCCCTGAAGCCCAAAACCCGAAGCAGCCTTCAACCCTGAACCCTAAACCCTAAACCCGGAACCCTAAACCCTAAAGCCCTCCACCTTGCACCCTTGCACCCTGTTCAGAGGACCATACGATGGTATCGCGAGGAGGGGCGCCTCTTCCGGCCGGTAGAGTTTGCCTCTGTTGAGGCCGGGTTTAAGGTTTAGGGTTGTGGTTTAGGGTTTAGGGTTTAGGGTTTAGGGTTTAGGGTTTAAGGTTTAGGGTAGTGGTTTAGGGTTTAGGGGTTTGGGTATGGGGCTCTCGATCTGAAACCCTCCCGCGTAAAGCCCCTAAACTCTGACGACTGGTTTAATTTATGGGTTTAGGGTTTAGGGTTTAGGGTTAAGAAACATTGACTTCAACCTGACGATTCTCAGCTTACGACTCGGTTGTTGGTTTTGGGCCCTGAACCTAAACCCTGAACCCCAAACCCCAAGCCCGCAAAAATCTGAACCCTGAACCCCCTACCCCACAAAAATCACACACGCTGGACCCTAACCCCAGCCCGCAGCCCGAAACCCTAAACCCTAAACCCTAAACCCGAAAACCCTAAGCCCAAGCCCAAAACCCCATAGCCCCTAGGCCCCAAGCCTTGAAAGGGTTTAGGGTTTAGGGTTTAGGGTTTAGGGTTTAGGGTTTAGGGTTTAGGGTTTAGGTTTAGCGTGTAGGGTTTAGGGTTCAGGGTTCAGGGTTCAGGGTTTGCTGTAGTATGGCGTGCAAGCTGTAAATGTGACCTTTTTCAGTGGAGCCTTGAAGGCATCGAGCAATGCGAAGGGCGGCCGTGGCCCGATCGTGGAGGGCCACCTTGACACCTTCTCCCACGCCACGCCGTAAAACCACCCAAACCTATTCCGTTTAGGGTTTAGGCCTAAACTCAAGCCAACCGCCCAATTCCAAAAACTTTTTCCGTTCCAGTTACTTCATTAAGGGACCAGTACTGGTCCCGGGGAGAACCTGCTCCAGTACCGGGCCCATCGTGGGTGCTACCGCCCGCAAGCGACTTGGGTCGACTTTCGCCATGGGTTTAGCGTATAGGGTTTAGGGTTTAAGGTTTAGGGCAGATTGGAATCTTGTGGTTAGCCTGAACACCCCCTAGACCCGAAACCGAAACTCCAAACTGCCAAACCCCTAAACCGCTAAACCCTAAATTGCACCCGAGACCCCTAAGCCCCCTGAATCCCTAAACCCTGAACCCTCTACCCTATACCCTATAAACCCAACCTTTAGCCCGAAAGCTGGAGGGCGGAGGGCGGAATCGGCCCGCTTTACTCTGAGGGTTTAGGGCTTAGGGTTACAAATCCTAAGCCCTCCCTCAGGGGCCAGGGTTGTTGCTGCAGGTCATCGATCGCCTCCCGCTGGCGTGGAGGCGACAGGACCTGAAGGACTCCCTGGCAACCCTGAACCTACTACTTGCGTAAGAAGCCTCGGGTTTAGAGTTTAGGGTTCAGGGTTTCGGGTTCAGGGTTCAGGGTTCAGCGTTCAGAGTTGAGGGTTAATTAAGGGTTATTTGCTTAAGGACCCCCCCCCCAAAAAAAAAAAAAAATAATAATAATAACACAAATCCCTATATTACCCTTCTAAGGAAGAATGTGTTTTTTTGGGGGTTCTTAAACATCTCGTAGGAACCCTTTGAGTGGGATTTACGGGGCCTGAGCTGCTTCGGGTTTAGGGTTTAGCGTTGAGGGTGAAACCCCTGCAACTCTCTGGGGGCCCTACCCCGAACCCGAACCCTAAACCTGCCTAACCGTGTGGAGCTTTTGCAGGTCCTCGGAAACCACCATGAAATCTTTACCCTGAGCCCCATACCCTAATCCCAGGGCCCGCCTTCAGGCATAGCCAGGCCTAGCGACTTGCTGTGACCCTAAATCCTAAACCCTAAACCCTAAACTCCCTAAACCATAAACCCTAAACTCCCTAAACCCTAAACCCTAAAACTCCCGAACCCCGTCACCTCTCTGACAAACAAGGAGACTGCCGTGTGCAAAGGCAGCCGAACTGAGCAAATACCCTCGGCGCCCGAGGGCGAGCTTTAACTGGTGTTGACTCTAAACTCTAATCCTTAAACCCTAGAAACCCTAAACCCTAGAATCCCTAAAATCCGCGTGTGAAAGAGGGGTTAGGATTCTTCGGGGCTTAGGGTTTAGGGCTTCGGGTTTGGGGTTTAGGACTCTTCGGGCTTAGGGCTGAGGGTGTAGGGTTTAGGGTTTAGGGTTTATAGGGCTGCTCCGTGAAGATGTTCACGAAGGCTATGCCTGTCGGCGCCCGACAGGCAGTCGCGACGGAAAACAAGGGCAAGAATGCGCTTTGAGTCCTAAACCTGAACCCTGCACAAAACCTGAACCCTAAACCCTAGCCCTAAACCCTAAACCCTAGCCCTAAACCCTAAACCAGCCCTAAACCCCTAACACGCCCAGAAGTCTCGAAGCTGGGAGTTGAACGACCCCCAAGTCTACATCCCAGGCACGCTCCGGCAGCCTTAGGCCCCGAAAGCCCTTGAGAACCTACAGGTTATATACTGTTTGGGGTTTAGGGTTTGGGGTTTAGGGTTTGGGGTTTAAGGTTTGGGGTTTAGGGTTTGGGGTTTAGGGTTTGGGGTTTAGGGTTTGGGGTTTAGGGTTTGGGGTTTAGGGTTGGGGCCCAGAGATCACCCACTACCGTAAACCCTATAGTTAAGCCCCGCAATCCTACGCCGCACACCCCAACCTGACAAGTGCATTCAAGAAGTATCAGAGCGCCTTCTGCAGGACGATGCTTACAGAACCCTCAACCCTAAACAAAGAAGAATATGAGGGTTTAGGGTTTAGGGTTTAGGGCTTAGGGTTTAGGGTTTAGGGTTTAGGGTTTAGGGTTTAGGGTTTAGGGCACCTAAACCCTAAACCCTAAACCCTAAACCCTAAACCCTAAACCCTAAACATTCAACCCAAAACGGTCTAGCAGAGTGTGTCCTTATACTTATACACTAGGACCCAGAGTAGGCCCTTATTCTCTTTTTTTAGGGTTTAGGTTCCCTTATAAACCCCTTTAACCCAAAACGGGCACCCTTTTCATTTCTAGGTTACTGGGTCTAGTACGGATAGGGGGACTTAGAAGTCGATGGCACCCTAAACCCGAAACCCTAAAATGGCACTGTGGAGGCCGCCAGAGCAGCCGCTCCCGATTCGTGGGCTCATTTGGGCACTGAGGACCCTGGGTTTAGGGTTTAGGGTTTAGGGTTTAGGGTTTAGGGTTTAGGGTTTAGGGTTTAGGGGTATTCTGCGTGTAGGTTTTGGGGGCTTCGGCTTGCTGAGGCAGCTGGGTTCAGAGTTGAGTTGAAGGTTTAGGGTTTATAGGGTTTAGGGTTTAGGGTTTAGGGTTTAGGGTTTAGGGTTTAGGGTTTAGGGTTTAGGGTTTAGGGTTTAGGGTTTAGGGTTTAGGTTTGGGGGCTCCGGCTTGCTGGGGCAGCTGGGTTCAGAGTTGAGTTGAAGGTTTAGGGTTTATAGGGTTTAGGGTTTAGGGTTTGGGGTCGCTCAATGTGTAATCTTGCTCGCTATGTTGGGAGCTTTGCGGGGGTTGAGGGATGAATTACCAAAACCCTAAACCCTACGCCGCAACTAAGCCCCATGCCCAACACCCTAATCCTTTAGAGTATGGCCTAACTAGAGGTTCATTACAGGCTTTAGGGCTTGAGGATTATAGGTGCGTACTGTAGGATGTTCAGCCTTCTCAAAGGCCTGGGGCCTTGGGAGTTTCCGACATCCTGCGCTGAACCCCCCCCAAAGAAATTTTGCACACTAGGTACTTGCCCTTGAAACCCCAAACCCTAGAACCCAGACCCGAAACCCCTAACCCCTAAACCCTAAACCCTAAACCCTAACCCTAACCCTAAAAACCCTAAACCCTAAACCCTAGACCCTAACCCTAACCCTAAACCCTAAACCCTAAACCCTAAACCCTAAACCCAAACCCCAAACCCCAAACCCCAAACCCAAAACCCCAAACCCCAAACCCCAAACCCCAACCCCCAAACCCCAAACCCCAAACCCCAAACCCTAAACCCTAAACCTTTCCTTCCCAAGACATGCACAAACAGTAAGCTCTGAAGGAAATTTGCGGGCATTCGAAGCACTGTCGTTTCTGGCCATTTGAAGCCTCAGGCCATACTCATTGACTGGCTTCAGCGACGAAAGAGGCCGCGCACTCGCAGGACGTGTTCAGAAGGGTAAGGGCCGGGCCTAGCAAACCCTTACAGCGCCATTCTGGATCATAAGGTTTCGGGCTTCGGCATTGGGAACTTGGGCTAGGGTTTAGGGTTGCTCTGGAGGCCTGTGAGCCTGTAGGTCTGTTGTCACTTTGCAGTCCCAAAAACCCTGGACTTGAAACCTTTTGCCCTCAAAGACCATACCTGCCCCCCACAGCTAGAGAAAGATCATGGGCTTATGCTAGGATGGCCATACTCAGCCCCAAGCCCTAAGCCCCAAACCCCAAACCCTAAACCCTAAGCCTAAACTCTAAACCTAAACCCCTAAAGCCTAAGCCAAAACCTCAACCCCAAACTGGTACCGCCTAAACCCTAAACCCTAGACCCTAGACCCTAGACCCTAGACCCTAAACCTAAACCCTAAACCCTAAACCCTAAACCCTAAAACCCTCAACCCCAAACCCTAAAACCCTAAACCCTAAATTTCAGGCCTAGCGGCACGGGCCGGCCCCCGCCCCCCAAAGCACGAAACCTTGAACCTTGGCACTGTCTTCTCTTTCCCGTGTCTTTGTCTCTTCCTTCTCTCTGTCTCTCTTTTTCCTGCCTTCGCCCCCCCTCCCTCCCCCCCCCCCCCGGCCGCGCGCGCGCGCACCCGCATCAGGAGCATCAGTGGGGGTTGGTTTGTGGGGCCTTAAAAGCATTCTATGCATGCGTTTTGCCTTCGAAAAACCTTCAGAAAAACTGTAAACCGTGTGTTTTTGGGCTTGGAAGAAGCCTTTTGGGACCCAGGACAAAGAGCAATCATGATCATCAGCGAGCCGGCCTCCCAGGCCATCCAAAACCCCCTTAAACACGCCGATTGTATGTGCTTGAAACGCTTGCGTGCCCACGAAACCCCAAAAGCAAGACCCTGAATGCCCTTAACGGGCATTCGGGGTCCTGCTGTTCGGGTGTTTTTGTAGGCACGAAGCCGTTCGAGCGCGTAAAATGAGCGATTTTAGGGGCGTTTTTACGTGGACCACAAAACACTCGGTATTTACGAGGTTTCGCTGTTGGAAACACCCCCCAAAACGAGCTCTGAGCATCAGCTGGGTCTCTGGGCCGTGGGCCCGGACCCCCCACGAAGCCCATGAGAAAAACGTGGCTCGATGATGCCCCGGACCCCGCGCATCAGCAGCATCAGCAGATCCCCCCCCCGGACGTGGTTTTCGATGATGCGCACTTTGGGGGCGGGTCAAGGGCAACAGGGTTGGGGTCGGAGGCACGCATGAAAACCTCATAAAACACGGTATTTACGGTGATTTCAGCGTTTTTCGATTTTTTATTGCCTGCTGGGGCTCGCGGGCCGGGCTGCTGATGCTCATGATGCTCGCCTGGTTTTTGGCTTCCCCCCCCAAACCTGAAAAAACGTTGTTTCGGCCTGGCGTGCGCCCCATGTGAAAAGCTAGGGCCGATGATGCGCGCCCGTGAGGGTTTAATGGGGTACTGCGGGTTTTTGTGGCCTCGGTTTTTCGTAAAAAACCCATGTTTTTACGAGGTTTTCGTGCTTTTCCACCACCGCGTGTTGCGTCCCTTGGATGCCGTTTTGGAGGCCTCCCGAAGGGCCCCGCGCGAATTTAAGCATTTTGGGGCGGGGGGGCGGCCTCCCTCGCCCCTTAAAGCAGCGCTTTAGTGCGACGGTGGCGCCGGGGGGCCGGATTTAAGAGCCTCCGGCTCAAGCCGCCTAACCCCGCTGGGAGCTAGTTGAAAGGTAAAACTGGAGAGGATGCCAAAGATGGTGGGGGGGGTAGGGGGGTGGGGGGGGGGGGGGGGGGGGGTAGGGGGGGGTGGGGGGGGGTAGGGGGGGTGGGGAGGGGTAGGGGGGAGGGGGGGCGAGGGGGGGGGTGGTTTTTCCCCAAAGGGCCCCTATGTCCTGTGCGAAACCGCCTATGGTCGGTGAGTTTATGCCGTGTGGGATGGAAAGCTACCCGGGGAACCCCCCCCCCCCCGGTGAAACAGCCAACACGCCGCCAGGGTCGGCGGACCCTAAACCCTAAACCCTAAACCCTAAACCCTAAACCCTAAACCCTAAACCCTAAACCCTAAACCCTAAACCCTAAACCCTAAACCCTAAACCCTTGCCACTAAGAACCCAGGCTCCGATTGTTCACGAACCTCGTCATCTCGCTGCCAGAGTCCTCGTCAAGCTCTTAGGAATCCGGCATCGGGATTGGGGTTTAGGGTTTAGGGTTTAGGGTTTAGGGTTTGGGGTTTGGGGTTTGGGGTTTGGGGTTTAGGGTTTAGGGTTTAGGGTTGAGGGTGTACTTAAGGAGGGCCTTGTGGCGAAGTGCGGACATGAATCTAAAGACAGCACTCCCATGGAGGCATGCTATTGAAGCACCAGTAAGTTTAGGGCTTTGAGGCTGCAGGCATGCCACAAAGAACCACCCCGAAACCTTAGGATTTCGGGTTCGAAGGAGGGTTTAGGGTTAGGGTACCCCCAAACCCTAAACCCAAAGTCCAAACTGCGTGTCGAAGTTTATACCTTCTTATGGGTTCTAAGAGGACCATCTCCATCCGGAAAGGACCCTGAAAGCCTAAAACTGCATGTGGGAACTTTATACCTTCTTACTACTAATTGCTTAAGAACCCCCAAAACAGAGAAAAACAAAAAACAAAGATTCTTCCTCATAAGGCTCATATAGGGATTATTTTGTTTTGTTGTTAACGGGTTCTTAAGCAATTAGTAGCTTATGGGTTTTAAGAAGATCATCTCCATCTTACCGTGGGGTTTTCAAGGTCCAGCCGAAGGCAGCAACACAAGACCAGAACCCCGAAGAAACTCCCGCCCAAAAGCTTGGGTGTTTGGTGGCTTTAGGGTTTAAGGGTTTAGGGTTTAGCGTTTTGGGGGTTGAGGGTTGACGGTCCTTTGGGTGAGGGTGACTCACTCAGGAGGGTCGATTGTGCCCACATCTTCGGTAGCCCTAAACACTGACCCCTAAATATTAATTCCCGTAAACCTTCAATGCTACACCCAAAACCGAATCCCTAAATACTGAACCCTATCGTAATCCTATTGAGATATCTCGTTAAATAACCTTAATTAGGCTTGCTTATCCCTAAATAGCCTTAGTTATTGTGGGAACCGGGGAAGGGGGGGGGTAGCCCTAAACCCTGAACCCTCAACCCTAAACCCTAAACCCTAAACCCTAAACCCAGAGGCCAAGGACCCCCAGCTGCCTCGCTTTCTTGAGGCTCCGCCGCTTCTCTGCCCAGGGCGCTGAGTCTGGCTCGCTGCAGGTTCGGGCTTGGGGGTTTGGAGGCTTAGGGTTTAGGGTTTAGGGTTTAGGACCCCTAAACCCCTAAACCCCTTAGCCCCTAAACCCCCCAAACCCCCAAACCCCTAAACCCGAAATAATTACACAGAAGCCCCTTAAACCCGAAGCCCGTAAAGCCTTGGACACTCCAAGTACTGCAGGTCCTTGAACCACTTGCATCCTAACCCCACCCCCTTCCCAAGCCCTAAGCTCGAAATCCCGGAAGGGTTTAGGGCCTAGGGTTTAGCGTTTAGGGTCTAGGGTTTAGGGTTCCAAATTTCCCTTCACCAGAGCACCAAACACCCACGGAGGGTTTCGGGCTTGGGGTTTAGGATTTCGGGTTTAGGGTTTAGGGTTTAGGATTTGGGGTTTAGGGTTTAGGGTTTCGGGTTTGGGTTTAGGGTTTCGGGTGCAAGGGACGAGCTGCTGTCGCATTGTAGGGTTTAGGGCGTGGGGTTTAGGGTTTAGGGTTTAGGATTCAGGGTTTAGGGTTTAGGGTTTAGGGGTTTGGGGTTTAGGGCTAAGTTTGCCCTTGAACTTGGGAGATTTCGTGAGGGCTCATGGCCAGTTGGAAGCATCCTTGCGCCACATTTAAACCCTAAACCCCCAACACCCTTTAAACCAAACCCTCAACCCACACCCTAAACCCTAAACCCTGAACCCAAAACCCTAAACCCCCAAAGCCCCCACCCGGCATGCCAAAAAAGTTCGTGGCAGGCGCTCCTGGACCTGACCGAGCGAGATTTGCTGGTTGCAGGGGGCCTTGGGATGGTAGGGTTTAGGGTTTAGGGCTTAGGGCTTAGGGTTGAGGGTTTAGGGTTTAGGGTTTCGGGAGGGTTCTGGGAAACACAACGGTACCCTTCTTACCCTTTGATTCTGGGCTCCTACCGGCCCTCAAAAACCGCATTTGCTTGTTGTAGATGATGGTCATTTGGGCAGCCCTAAACCCTAAACCCTAAGTCCTAAACCCGATAAATATGTGTAAACGGTGCAAACCCTATCAATCCTCACCATTGTTGTGAGGCCACCTCTCAGTTAGGGGGCGCGTTTAAGTTCAAGGCGCGAGTCGGCGTTTCAAGGAAAGTTTGGGCGGGGGGGGGGGGGGGGGGGTCGGTTGTGTTGTTTTTTTTTTTTTTTTTTTGGGGGGGGGGGGGGGGGTTTTCCTACAGTCTGCATTTCTTTCGGGTTTGGGGTACTTAGGGTTTAATAGGGTTTTTGGGGTGTAGGAACAGGGTTTAGGGTTTGAATAGGTGGTTAAGGGTTTAGGGCCTAGAGGGTTGGGTTTCCATGTTGCTTTGCCCTGGCACAACCGTGGCCCAACAGCTCCCAGACCCAAAAGGGTCCGCGCTGAACAACCAGCAAGAGGGTTTAGCCACAGGCTTTAGGGTCTAGGCCCTAGGCGGTTCGCTTGGACATGTACCCTAAACCCTAAACCCTAAACCCGAATTGTGTATCCCGTGGCTTGTTTCTAGCTGTTTAGGCTTTAGGGCTTATAGTTTAGACGCTTATGGCCGTTTATGGCGTTGAGCGGTGCGTTTTTCTAGGGGAAGCTCCCGGATGAAGAGACCCCCTGGTGTGTAGTAAACTGGAAATACGCCATGGGGGACCTCTCCGCAAGTGGTCCTGACTACCTCTCGGCACACTCCACAGGCAGAGGCTGGCGCCGAATCCGAAGCATCAGGGTGTAGGGGGGGGGGGGGGTGAATCTTAGGGTTCTAAAGAGAGGGTGGTTCAATGGGGGTAGGTACCTAGGGAAGCTCGTTGAACCTCCCTTAAGAACTCCATAATTCAAGGTTGGTAGGGCATCCAGCATAAATATTTGTGAGCTCTGTCTGAGCCCCTTCAACCGTAAACCCTGCAATGTTTAGGGCTCAGTGGGGATTCAGGGTTGAGGGTTTGGGCTTCAGGGTTTTCCGGTCCTGCTCTTGTTGGCTGACTGACAGGACTTCGATCGATGGGTTGTAAGGTTTTGCATTTGCATTGGATCTAAACCCCAGTATGCCCTAACCCTGAACCCTAAACCCCTAAACCTAAACCTTTGGAAACCCGGAGGCCGACACCCGGGTATGAGCGGGTTCCGTTGTGCGCTGGAAGTGGGGGATTTCTTTCGGGCTTTCCTCCACAGCCTAAACTCCTCGAAAACCTACACTGGTACTTACTGCCTTGAGCGAAACGGTTGGAGGGAGTAAAAGAATCAACCCTTCTCCTAGACCTCACGCCTGATAGCCCCTAGGCTCTAGGGTTTGGGGTTTAGGGTTTGGGGTAAACCTTGAGGCCCTTTTCCTAAGTGCTGAGCAGGACCCTTATTCCCTTTTTTGGTGTGTTTTAGGTTCCCTTATAGACCCCTTCAACCCTAAATCCGAAACCCTGAACGCACAAAAAGGGCGCCCGTTGTAATTCTAGGTCATTGGGCAACCTAGCATTTCAGGCTTCGAATCCCTGTGCAACCCTAGGGTTTAGGGTTTAGGGTTTAGGGTTCCGCAAATGGAATATTCGTTTTTGAGGGTCTGTCGGCCGGCGAGGCTTCTGGGACTTGCACCGGCAGCTGGCGGAATGTTTCTTGAGGAGTCTAATGAAGGACTGTAGGACTTAGGGTTGATTTAGGGTTTAGGGCTTTGGGTTTTGGATTTAGGGTTTCGAGTTTAGGGGTTTCCGGGACTTTAGGGTTCAGGTTGAGCTGTCTGCGATGAGCCGGCGTGACTGCGATGCTCAAATTCAAGACTTCTGTGAATGTTGTTCGGAGATACTCAGAAATTCTTCCAGATGTATAGGGTTTAGGGTTTAGGGTTTAGGGACCGTTTTTGTTTTTTTTTTGTTTTTCGACTTTTTGCGACTTTCTTCAATGATTCCACACATGTTTTGGAATGAGTTTTTTTCTCGGAATGAAGTTGAATGAATCAGATTTCAATGTTTCTAGAATTTGCGAGAACTCACGAAAACCACCCTTCTGACTTGGCCCCCTATCCTTGGAGAAGGCTGAACCTAGCCCTAGACCCTAAACCCTAGCCCTAAACCCTAAACCCTAAACCCTAAACCCTAAACCCTCTAAAGCCCTGCGCGTCCGCGGCTTGAGGTTACACAAACGATGTGGCCTCTGCTCAGGGACGCAGACACTCTTTCGCCCGGCAGCACTTCGGACGAGCAGATAGCTTAGGGTTTAGGGTTTAGGGTTTAGGGTTTTAGGGTTTAGGGTTTAGGGTTTAGGGTTTAGGGTTGAAAGGTTTGGGGTTTAGGGTTGGGATGTTCCCCCTTATACTAGCAGTCCTTCATAGGGATTATAATAGGGGGTACTATACTCCCTATGAAGGCCTGCTAGTAGGGGGAGCATCCCAAGTTTAGTTGTTCAGGGCCGAGTGCAGTCTCGTTAGGTGCTCTCAGCCTCAAAACCCTGCGTGCCTGAATTTGCCCTTTTAAACTCCTAAACCCCTTACTCCCGAACCTTCGGCCCTAAACCCTGAATCCTAAACCCTAAACCCAAAACCCAAAACCCTAAACCCTAAACCCTACTATTACTACGTACCTCGATTCATGGTACAGGACTTGCATCCCCTCGATCGGTCCCCAGATTCTAGTGGCTCGGTTTTTGGTTCTCCTGGGCTGAGGTTTCAATTCTCAGCTGCGTTTGGGTCCTTGTTGATTTAGAGTTCAGGGTTCAGGGTTTAGGGTTCAGGGTTTAGGGCTTAGGGTTACTCTATTTGTTTTTTTGTCACTGCCTTTGTGCCTGTGTGCGTGTGTGCGTGTGTGCGCGTGTGCGTGTGTGCGTGTGTGCGCGTGTGCGCGTGTGCGTGCGCGCGCGCGGGTGTGTGTGTGTGTGTGTGTGTGGGTGGGTGTGGGGGCAAGGGGGAATTGCCAGGGGGGTTGAGGGTTTGGGGTATCCCATAGCAAATGAACGCCCGAGGAGTAGCGCTGGAATCTCCGACCGGGGGGCGGCCCGGACGGCAGCTCAAGGGAAAACCCTAAACGTTAAACCTCAAACCCTAAACTTTAAACCTTAGACCCTAAACCCTAAACGTAAAGCCTGAAACCCTAAACCCGATGAGCCCGAACCTAAAACCTAAACGTTCAGCCCGAAACGTGTATGCCCTACGAAGAAATTCGACAGCATTGGGTTGTCAGGTTTCTGTTTCGCTAGGCTTCGGGTACTACAGGGAATACAGCGGGGGGGCGGGGGGTGGGGGCGAATAATCCCTTTTCGTGCCTCAGTTCTGGTATGCGGGCACCATTTGGGAAGCCAAGCATGTTTCTGAAAAACACCTAAACCCGCAGCCCCCAAATCCCAGAAGCGTATTGGGGCTTTGTGATCAAGAAGGGGCCATTTGTGCTCCCTAGTGGCCGAGGCATCCGGTTGTCGGCCCAAATTGGTGAAACAAATAAGGACCATGCTTGCAGAACCCTAAACCCCAAACCCTAAACCCCAAACCCTAAACCCCAAACCCTAAACCCCAACACCCGAAGCCCCAGAACAAGGCTAAGAGCCCTGAAGCCCCAAACCCGGGCGCTGGGGAAGCTGGCCTTGAAGTTTCCTAGAGTCTAAGGGGTTGAGGGTCTCAAGGTTTAGAGGGCTTAGGGTTAGAGGGCTTAGGGTTTAGGAGTTTAGGGTTAGAGGGCTTAGGGTTTAGGGCTTAGAGGGCTTCGGGTTTAGGAGTTTAGGAGTTTAGGCACTTGGGGTTTAGGATTTTGGGGTGTGGGTCAAGAACCTCGTTAACCCCGACCGCAAGAACCCGCAACCTTTGTATGTTGTTTTTTGAGGGTTTGAAGTTTAGGGTTTAGGGTTTAGGGTTTCAAGAACCCGCAGCCTATGTATGTTGTTTTAGATGATCATTTTGGGTTCTTCGGCAACGGACGATTTAGGGTTCAGGGTTTCGGGGTTTTTGCGCTCTCAAGGTAAACCTCAAGCCCAGAAGCCTTGAAACCTTCGAGGTCCCTAGCAGTCTTTCCCCAAGCCACAAACCCTCAACCCCACACCCTCAACCCTAAAGCCTTTATAACCTTAAACCCTCAACCCTCAACGCTCAACGCTCAACCCCAGACCCTAAACCCGAAACCCTAAACCCTTGACCCTCCCCTAACCCGACCCTAAACCCCAAACCCTGAACCCTCAACCCTAAACCCTAAACCCTAAACCCTCAACCCTAAACCCTAAACCCTATCTTATGAACCCTTGGATGCCCCCTGGCGCAGGGGCTGATGCCGACGGTGCCGATCGTGCAAATACCGGATGTCCCGAGCCCTCAGCATCTTCGTCGCACCTCCGTCCCCTCAACTAGGGTTTAGGATTTAGGGTTTCGGGTTTAGGGTTCAGGGTTTAGGGTTTAGGATTTAGGGTTTAGGGTTGAGCCAAGAAACTAAGGGTTTGGGGTTTAGGGTTTTGGGTTTGAGTTTCAGGCCCGAAAGATATGTTTTTCATATTTCCCCTACTGGGTGTTAAGAGGATCATATATAGGAATCTTTTTCAGAGGGCTTGAATCCCTAAACCCTAAACCCTAAAACCCTAAACCCTAAACCCCGAAACCCGAAACCCTAAACCCTAAAACCCTAAACCCTAAACCCCGAAACCCTAAACCCTAAACCCAAGGGCCATCCCGAAAAGCGAGTAGCTTCCTATAGCTCCCCTCGAAAAATTCGGGTTTTCGTCTTACATCTCAACCCTAAACCCTATACCCTAACCCCTAAACCCTATACCCTAAACCCTATGACTTGCGAGTGGGTGTCAGATTCTCGGGTTTGTTCTGCAAGCAAGAGGGGATGGGATGTTTTTTTTTGCGTAGAGAAACCCATCTTGAGCTTCGGATCTAGGGGCTTATGCGTTTTAGGGTTTAGGGTTTCGCTGGGGGTTTAGGGTTTCGGGTTTGGGGTTTAGGGTTTAGGGTTTGGCCTGTGCTGTAGGGTTTAGGGTTTAGGGTTTGGGGTTTAGGGTTCCTCCTTGGTGAGTGTTCCTCGGATGTCTCCAGAATTACCGGCCCTCAACACACCAAGCCTTCAATCCCAACCCAAAACACCCTAACCCCCTGATCCCTGCACCCTAAACCCTAAACCCTAAACCCTAAACCCTAAACCCTAAACCCTAGAAGGCCAAACAAAAACGCTGAGGAGCAGCCAGCAAGTGAGTTCCCTGAAGGGGGACGCCATCGCTGGCATCAGGAACCTGTCTGACCGCCTGGAGCGGCCACTTAGCCGGCACGTAACGTCTCAAAAAGGAGCCGGGTTTAGGGCTTAGGGCTTAGGGCTTAGGGTTTAGGGTTTAGGGTTTAGGGTTCTCTTGTGAAGTGCCCTAATCCCTAAACCCTAAACCACCTTAGACCTTCGGGTTTCGGGTTCGGGTTTCGGGCTTAGGGTGCATCAAAGTGAAATTTCAGGTGCTTAATTGAGTGCGCCGCTTTCAAGGCAAGGCTGCGGGGGCTCAAGAGTTTTTTTTCTCCAGTTTGCAACTTAAGTGGCAGCGGCATTCCCTTCCACATTTCAGGGTTAGTGCTTGGAGTTTCTCCTACATCGTACACCCTAAACCCTAAATCCTGAATCTTAAGCCCTAAATCCTACACGACTCCCCTTCCGAGCCCAAGGCTTATAGGGTCATGTATTTCTCTTATGCTGTCGCGTGCGCCGTTTGCGGTTCAGGGTTTAGGGTTTCGGGTTTGGGGTTTAGGGTTTAGGGCACTTCGTGCATTTCTAGGTTTTAAAAAGGCGCGTCTGTAATCTCAGGGTAGCGACACGGTCCCTTTGTGTGGGCCCTTGAATTGGGGCAAGAGCAAGCTCCAGGCGTCCACAGCGGATGAGCTTAGGAGCCCGGCCACGAGCGTGCTGAAGCGGCGCCTGGGTCAGGCTATGGGAAGTGAGTTGCTCTGTGGATGGCAGCCCCAGGGCCGTCTCCTCATCTGAGCGCAGGAGCGCCCGGAGCCTCTCTCTGTACTAGAGGCAGGCCTTGCAAGCGCCGCAGCCAGAGGAACTCTCGCCCGAGGCCGCAGCAGCCGCCTTGGAGAAAGCCATATGACCCTTTTTCAAGAACGCCTTACATACCCTATAAACATCCAGGCCCATACTTCAGAACCCCTTCTCTTTAAGGTCAGAGGGTCCATAATCAGCGGCCATGGAACTTCCCGAAGTTTTTGGGGTACCCTAAACCCGAATACTATCACCTAGTGCATAAGTCTTCGGGCTCGTCTGAAAGGAATCGGTCGAGAACAGACAACTCCAAGGGCAAGACCTTGAGGACGCTTCTGGATATTCAAGGCTGGGCGTAGGGGTTACGGGTTTAGGGTTCAGGGTTTCGGGTTTAGGGTTGAGGGTTCAGGGTTTAGGGTTTCGAGTTTATAGGGTTTGTAGATTCTTCTTGACATTCACGGCAAGGGGTGGGGCTCTCAGCAATCTGGAGTCTGAGCCGGGCTGCTTTGTAGCCAGGATCAGGGCTTGGGGCCTTGCGTTTGGGAACTTGGGCCATGAGCGGTTTAGGGTTCAGGGTTCAGGGTTTAGGGTTTAGGGTTTGGGGTTTAGGGTTTGGGGTTTAGGGTTTAGGGTTTGGGGTTTGGGGTTTAAGGTTGAGGGCACTACAGAAAACGTTCAACGACCCTAAAGTGACAAGTGCTAGTTCAGTAGGGCCCGACCCTGGACTTCATGCCTAGGGCTGCTAGGCACTCCGTATGTTCTGAAGCTAGGTTATTTCGCTTTAGTTTAGGATTTAGGGTTTAGGGTATTTCGGTTTAGGGTATTTCGGTTTAGGCTGTTCGAGAGCTTGCTCCTGGCTTTTCAGAATATCTGTGCTGTCTTGCATCAAGATCTTTTGTAAACCGGGATCTCCCTAATCCTAGATTGCAATAAACCCTAAAGCCTACGATTCTGCATGAACCAGGGGTTTAGGGCTTAGGGTTCACCCTAAACCCTAAACCCTAAACCCTAAACCCCTAAAACCTATGGATGTTGTGTAGAGGGACTTTGGGCATACTAGCAGTCGAATCGAGAGCTCGAGCTTCATGTCAGAGTTTGGATGTTTGGCTGTTTAGGGTTTAGGGTTTAGGGTTTAAGGTTTAGGGTTTAGGGTTTAGGGTTTAGGGTTTAGGGTGGAGCGTTCTACTCTATCGCTGTGCGATCCAGTCAATACTTCTGGTGCGGCTGTGGGAATCTTATACAATGGCCACGGATGCTCTAAGGATCTGGGTGAGGAATTTCGCGCTTTCGCGCATTGAAAACAAAACTGAAACGCCAACCTTCTGACGTAAGCCGAAACGCCCCTCCTCCCCCCCCACCCCAAACAAACAACTCCAAACCCCAAGCCCCAAAACCCAAACCCTAAACCCTTAACCCATTCGGCTTTTTTAACTTATAGTTGTTCCGACTTTAGAGCCCTAAGACCCGACATGGGAATGGGAAGTGTCAACCCCAAGCCCAAAACCCTACACCCGTAAACCCTAAACTCTAAGCCTAAACCCTAAACCCTAAACCGCAGAGCCAGGTGTCGACTTGCCCGAAGATGGGTCGATGACGGAACTGGAGCTGCGCCCCAAAGCCCGAACGAACCCGGAACGCAGCATCCAACCTCCTCCCACACCCCGGGGGTTTAGGGTTTAGGGTTTAGGGTTTAGGGTTTAGGGTGTAGGGTTTAGGGTTTAGGGTTTAGGGTTTAGGGTTTAGGGTTTAGGGTTCAGCGGTCAGCGTTCAGGGTTTAGGGTTTGGGGTGTTCATTGCACCCCTAAACCCCAAACAAAACCCAACCCCAAACCCTTCAGTCGCAGCAACCCCTGATCCCGGACTTGGTCCTTGAATCTTCATCTGCACAGGTTGGTGTTCGATAAATAGGCCTTAGGCCCTAAGGCCCTAAGGCCTTAGGGGTTTAGGCCTTAGGCCTTAGGCCTTAGGCCTTAGGGTTTAGGCCTTAGGGTTCAGGCCTTAGGCCTTAGGGTTTAGGGTTACACGGGCCAAAGGGGTTAAGGGTGTTAGGCTTTAGGGTGTACAGGTTTTTTGTGTTTATAGTGTTCAGGATTTCGAGTTTTTCACGAAATCAAGGGCCCAATTAGGCATTATTATCTGTATATACAAAAAGCTAGAATCTTTCTGAATAAAGAATAAGAAGCTTTCCAATCCCAGTGTCTACCGCGTTTCGTAGGATGTAGGACACCAGACGCAGAAACAACAAGAGTTTCTCTTACTGTTGGTTAGTCGGGAATGAGGGAATGAGGTACCCTATATTCCCCATGTATACCCTTCAAGGGATTCTATGAGCGAGCACTTTAATTACGTTGCAGGAGGTTTCTTGTGGCGGAGATAAAAATCCACGTTCATGCCTAAAACCTCGGAAAGCGATAGGCCCCCCCCCCCCCAAAAGCGATACCCTCAATCTTGAATCTAGTAGTCGTTCTGCAGAAATGTCATGATTTCGTGGTTGGGTCTTATTCCAGAGTGATACTCAAAGCGATACCCCTACGATACCCATTTTGCCACCCGAAGAGCAGTTCCTAGAAAAGGAGCACTCTCACTCTTTAGTCTATAGGTCCTAAAGAAAGGAAACAGGTTTAGGAATTCGGGTGTATTTAGGGGGCGGTTCCAGGTCTAGGATCTCATAAGCAGTAAAGCGATAGGTTTTCGTAGTAGAATTGAGCCTCATTCTCTCATTCCCTACTAACCAACAGTAAGTTCTTGCAAGAATTCTGCGCTCCTTGGGAGATGAAGTCTCTGCAACACAAACTTCCAAGCCCGAGCGAACCTGACATCCTCTGCCCTGCAAAGCACGTCCCCAAAACCCTGTGCAATTTGCAAGGTTTGTAGGTCTAAGGGTTTTGGGGGGGGGCTTTTGGGGGCTTTTGGGGCTTTTTGGGCTTTTTGGGGCTTTTGGGGCATTGGGTGCTTTTCGCGTTGGGGTTTGGGGGCCTCGGCTTGGCGGGTTAGAGCCCCTTAGGGGGTTACGGGGTCTGAGGCTGCCCCCCCCCCCCCCCCGTCCCTCCCTGAACCCTAAACCCTAAACCCTAAACCCTAAACCCTGAACAAACGTGCAGGAGCTCAAGTTATATGGCTGCTGGGCTGATTGGACAGGCTCCCGTGCACCCTGCATCCCATGGTCTTCTGTTCTATTTGGGGGGTCCGACGACCAGCCAGCCCTGTTCTGAGACTTCCTCCCCCCCATCCATTTAAAGTTTAGGGTTTAGGGTTTTAGGGTTTTAGGGTTTAGGGTTTAGGGTTTAGGGTTTAGGGGTTTAGGGTTTGAATTTTCGGTTTAGGGTTTAGGGTTTAGGGTTTAGGGTTTAGGGTTTAGGGTTTAGGGTTTAGGGTGGCGGGTTTAGTCTAGGAAATTCGGCCGAAACCGTACATTCTAAAGCCCTAAACCCTTCATGAAGCCTGATTCAGACCTTGACCTTCTCTTGAGTATGGGGTTGTTCGGGTGCAGAAACCGAAACAAGTTGCCGGTGGCCGTGTCTCGCGTTCTCACGTGGGTAGTTCTCTAAACCCGGGTCCCTTTGGGTCGTAAACATAGTACGGCCCTAAACCCTAAACCCTAAACACTAAAACCGTACTCCCAAAAAGGACCCCAATGTCCAGACCGACCCATGCTCTGAGGGGTAGTTGCATGATCCCTGGCCATGGTCCCTTACGTCCAGTAAAGGGTTCTGCAGCATAGGCCCTTGAGATGTAGAGGGTATACAGGGGTAGAGAAGGGGTCCCCTTTTAAGGGGGCCCATACTCAAGGACCATGTATCTACCCTAAGATCCTAACCCTAGACCCTAAACCCGAAACCATAAACCCTGCAAACCCTAAATCCTAAACCCTAAACCCTAAACCCTAAACCCCAAACCCTAAGACGTGTGTTGGGTTGAGCTGTTGGGATGGAACGGGTCTGGGGCTCATGGGAGTAGGGCTTTGGTTGAGGTTGTTGATCTTGAAGTGAAGCTTGGGTTTAGGGTTTAGGGTTTGGGGTAGGTATCTCTGGCTCCTGCTGAGGTGGTCCCCAATTGCACCAAAACTTGTGCAATCGTATACTTGAGTTTAGGGTTTCACGGTTTTTTGTGGTTTTAGGGTTCTTCGGGTTTTAGGATCTTAGGGTTTTCGGATTTTAGGGTTTAGGGTTTGAGGGTTTTAGATGTTACAAGTAGGGTTTAGGGCAGCAGTCAGGCTCCGAACCCTCCTGAAAGCTTCGTAGCTTATCGGCCTAAACCCTGAACCTTAAACTTTGTCATAGTTCGGTTACATTTTAAATGTTTAAGGGTACTAAAACGCAGTAAGAATAAATTTACGTTTCAGTGCTATCCCAACCATGAACTAGGCAAAGCCTAAACCCTACCCTAAACCCTAATCCCTAAACTCTAAACCCTAAACCCTATACCCTTGGGCTAGTCACTGGTCACTGGGGTCTATGGCCGCAGGCTCCAGGAATCTGCAGCACGCAGCGACTCGCAGCCGGCGAGTCACCTCAACCAAAACGACTTCGGGCAATCATGAGGGACACTGGGATGACATACGGCTCAGAGTGATTGGGTGCTGCTCCTGTTGTCTTACAAGGGCTTAGGACCCTGAGCCTAAACCCGGGGCTCAGGGTTTACAGGTTTTAGGGTTTTAGGGTTTAGGGTTTAGGGGCCTTACGGTTTCGCACGCACTCGCCTGTGCGCCTGCCTCAAGGTTTAGGATTTAGCGGATGCAAAATTACCTCCCCTGATTTTGTTGGTTCAGTGTTGACCTAATTACTACACCCCAAACCCTAAACCCTGCACCCCAAACCCAAAATACCAAAACCCTTGGTGTTCCACCTTCAACTGACAAGCCAGCCCCTGGACGGATGCCACGTTCAAGCTCCTTTTTTGAAGTTTAGGGTTTAGGGAAGTTTTTTCTGTAGGGTAGTGAAGGTTCTAGGGTTTAGGGCTTCGGAAAGGTCAGGGCTTAGCCGGGATCCCATGTGCATACGTCCTCCGAAGCTGGGACTGGCACGAAAACCCTCAATCCCCCCAAACCCTGCCCACATCCCTAACCCTAGACCCTAAACATGTTAACGCCCTAAACTCCTTCAGCCCCCCTAAACCCTAAACCCTGAACCCTAAACCCTTAACCCTTAACCCTTAACCCTTAAACCCTAAACCCTAAACCCTAAACAGCTCAGCCTCCGAGAGTTCCAAGGCGACGTTAGCACCGACATGCCCGTGAGTTTTGCCTCCAGATTCGTCATCCATCCGGGCGGAACCTTCAAGACGCTCCTCCACCCGCATTGTAGTTTAGGGTTTAAGGTTTCGAGTTTAGGGTTTCGGGTTTATCGGGTGTAAGGATCAGGGTTCAGGCGGGCTTGCGTGGGTCTACCATTTTGGCGGTATTTAGCCCGCCAAACGCTAAATGAAGTAGGTGTTTTCGCTTTGTTCTTCTTGGCGATTTTGTTGTGAGTGTAAATATGATTCCTTCTGAAACCTCTTGGACCCAGAGTAGGCCCTTATTCCATTCTTTTCGGGCTTAATTGGGTTCCCTATAAGCCCCTGCACACCAAAAAGGGCAATTGTTATTCCTTGGTTACTCTTGGGTCGTCGCTTGGTTAGTGCCTTTATCGGGTGTCCTGTTGAGGAATCCAGCAATAAAACCCATCTCTCAACTAAGGCCATAACTTGGCATGTCCCCCGATCTACTAACAGTCCTTAATAGGGATCCGAGTACCCCCCCCCCCCCCCCCGCCCCCTATTCTAATCCCAAGTAGGGACTGTTAGTAGTATAAGGGGCAGCATCCCAATATTTTAATATTTTTTGTGGTATATTTAATATATGTAATTTTGAAATAATACTATTTAAAATATTATTATTATTGTTTATTTTTTCTTCATTATCAATCGTATTATTATTTACAATATTTTGATAATTATAAGCCATAAATCTGAACTTAGGCCTGAACTGGAGACTTTTCGGAGATCGGCCTTATAAGGAGATTCGGCTTGTCGGGGTTTAGCGTCAAGGGCGTAGGCGTTGAGTAGGGTGCAGGGCTTGAGTAGGGTTTAGGGTTTAGGGTTTAGGGTTTAGGGTTTAGGGTTTAGGGTTTGGGGTTTAGGGTTTAGGGTTTAGGGTGGGGTTTGGGATTTGGGGTTTGGGGTTTGGGGTTCAAGAATTGCGGGGTTCAGGGGCTTGGGGAAACGAAGCTTAACGTTTGGGGTCTGGGTTTGGTTTTGTTACTCTGTGCATATTGGTCGTAGGTTGTGTAGAGAAACCATCAACCCTCTTGAAATCCTCCTTTTCCAGATTTAGGGTTTGTGGGGTTTATGGTTTCGGCGTCAGACCGCATTTTGCCAAAAACAATCGTTCTCATTGCCTCTCAGAGAACCGACGTGTGCAGTGCCTATAGTCGTGCTGACACATGTCCGGCTCCCATTCAGCCGTTGGATCCGGCTGTTGATCGAACACGTTAAACCCTAAACCCTAAACCCTAAACCCTAAACCCTAAACCGTCCCAAAGCCGAAACCCTGAACCCCGAAGCTTCCCAGTCAGCCGGTCAACCTCAGCCTCGCGCTCGGAAGAGTCTGAGGGGGGTTTGGGGTTTAGGGTTTATGGTTTAGGGTTTAGGGTTTAGGGCAACATACACCCAATCCACCAAACTCTTGAGCCATTTCAGTCGGGCAGTTGCTCCCCTGGTGCCCCGAAACCCTAAACCCTAAACCCTCAACCCTCAACCCTAAACCTTAAATACCCCTTTCTGTACGGGCCTTGTAGAAGGTCCCTTCCTAGAGTTGTCTTGAACTAGGGTTTAGGGTTTAGGGTTTAGGGTTTAGGGCCTTCAAGGCTTTGGAACTTCATCGTGGCCTTTGGAGTTTTTTATGCCACTTGGCAGAGAGGCAGCCCCAGCTTGTACGGTTTAGGGTTTAGGGTTTAGGGTTTAGGTTTTAGGGTTTAGGGTTTAGGGTTTAGGGTAGAATCTAAGCCTTACACAAACACCCTTTAGGGTTCGGGTTCAGGGTTCAGGGTTTGGGGTTTCGGGTTTGGGGTTTGGGGTTTAGGGTTTAGGGTTTAGGGTTTCGGGTTTGGGGTTTGGGGTTTACGGTTGGGTCTAGGGTTCAGAGTGGAGAACATGTAGAACCTACGCCTGAGGCTTCCGAAACCTGAACCGTCATAGTTCTCGCCAAAGCCTGAAATCCTAAACCCTAACCCCTAAACCCCTAAACCCTAAACCCCTAATCCCTGAACCCCTAATAAACGGCTCCCTGAACCGTAAACCCTAAGAAGCTCTAGGGCTCCCCGAACAAGAGACCTAGGAGTGTTGACTCCTCTCAAGCCCCAAGGCCCGTGCGTCACACGCCATTGACCCTAAACCCTAAACCCTAAACCCTAAACCCAAAACCCCTGAACCCCTAAACCCCTAAACCCTAAACCCTAAACCCAAAAACCCTACACCCTAAACCTTAACTACACGTAATCCCGGACCCTTATGCCTGCTGCCCTACCGAGGACTTGATTGTCATCCCGCTTGGCGCATTTAACATGCCCAAGAGCGACTTCATGCAACTCATGGACAGGTTTTGGGGGTTCGGGTTTAGGGTTTAGGGCTAGGGTTTAGGGTTTCGGGTTTAGGGCGTAGGGCCCAGTGCTTAGGGCTTAGCGTTTCGGGTTTAGGGTAAAACTCGATCAAGGGATCAAGGCTCGTACCCCTAAGGTTGTGCCCCCTAAAGGTTCCCCTTGATATACCTTTCATGGCCCCTATACTACCTTAAGAATCTTTGGAAGGATCCAAAAATTCCTTTGGGTGCAACCTTCAAGGTCCAAGGTACACCCCTAGAACTTGATGCTTTAAGGTTGCAACGCCCTCAGCCCAAAACGCCCCAAAGCCAAGACTTGGTCCTCGTACCGAAAAGAACCCAAACGACCATCGCTTAGCCAATTACCTCGAGGCTTGCCTTATAGCACGCAGAGTGGGCCCTTCTTCCCTTCTGTTAGGGTTTAGGTTCCCTGATAAGCCCGTATTAAGCCGAGAAGGGCACCCCCTTTTCATTCCAAGGTTACTCTTGGGTTTTGTAAAATTCCATATGTACCATGTCATCAAACCGGAAGCCCTATACTTGGGCCCCAAAGCCCTTACAGAGGAAGCACTTTAGGGCCCAATTGTCTTCCCTGAAACCTTACACCCCGAACCCTAAACCCTAAACCCTAAACCCTAAACCCTAAACCCTAAACCCTAAACCCTAAACCCTAAACCCTAAACCCTACTTCGGAACGCGGGCCCTTGTTCCTTGCTTGAGTGGGCAAAAGTGGGCTCAGACTAGCAGGGCCTTGTGCTGCAGGGCCTTGGAGGATGACGGGTTTAGGGTTTTAGGGTTTAGGGTTTAGAGGGTTTAGGGTTTAGGGTTTAGGGTTTAGGGTTTAGGGTTTAGGGTTTAGGGCTGCAGGACACGCTCTTCCAGCTGTTTTGGAACGCTGACTTCGTTCTGGCCTTCTTGACGGGCTTCTATGAGAAAGGCTCATTGGTGCTGAAACCTTGGAGAACGGCCTGTCACTATGCAGGGACTCTTGACTCACAGCTTGAGAGTTTTCAAATAACCCTAAACCCTAAACCCTAAACCCTAAACCCTAAGCCCTAGCAGATTTTTCGAATTGAAGAAAGCTTCTGATCCTTAGGAGTTCATATCCCCCGCCCCTCCCCCTGCGCCCCAAGCCCACAACCACGATGTTTCTCTCTTTCTCTTTCTCCTTCTCTTTCTCCTTCTCTTTCTCTTTCTCTTTCTCTTTCTCTTTCTCTCTTTCTCTTTCACTTTCTCTTTCTCTTTCTCGTTTTCTCTATCTCTCCCTCTCTCCCTCTCCCTCTCTCTCTCTCTCCCTCTGTCGAAACCTACACTCGAAACCCTAAACCCGAAACTTGGTAGCCCAGTGGTACCCTTTGCCCCTTTTTTTGGTTTAATTATGGTTTCCCTTATAAAATAAATAACCAACCCCCAAAAGGGTGCCCTTATCATTATATGGTTACTGGGCTACCAAGTAAACCCAAGAACATCAAGGACGTGGATGTTTTTTGACCTCGGCCTGATTGCTATGGACTGGACATTCTTCGTCATCGATCTCGAAAGCTCCGGAACGGAGGCGGATGCCCCTGCCACACCCACACCCCTAGACTCAACACGACCCCTTCACCCAAGACACAAAACCCTAAACCCGAAACGAAAAAATCTGTAGGGTTTAGGGTTTCAGGGTTTAGGGTTATAGGCTTTAGGGTTTAGGGTCTGGGGTTCGGGGTTGACGGGCTTTCGGGTTCAGGGCTCAGTTTGTTTGTTTGAGAAGGCTTCTTTGCGAAGCGCAGCCTGGCCGGTGAGGGATCAGAAGAACAGCTACTGTAGAAGGGGGAAGATGCTGAACCCAAACCCTGTTTAGGGTTTAGGGTTTAGGGATGTAGGATCTAGGGTTTAGGGTTTAGGGTCTAGGGTTTAGGGTTTAGGGTCTATAGGGCTTAGAGGCCAAACCTTATACCCTATTGATTCCCGAGCAGTTCTGGGCTAGCTGTGTTCCGACTTGCCCGCCCACCGGCTACAGCCCGGGCATCAGTGCCACTTGCAAGCCGCCGTCAAACGTGAGCTGCAGTTGTTGTAGCTGTAAAGTATGGGTTTAAATAGGGTCTAGCGTTTCGGGTTTAGGGTTTAGGGTGGGAGGGGGGGAGGTGTACACAATGATCCTATATCAGGCCAAACACTTCTCAGTCAGACGATTTTTGTACCGATGCGTGTTTTCGGCTTTCTCTGTCTCTCTGTCTGGCTGTTGTAAATCTTCGTCGCTATATATGCATAGAATGGAAACAGACTACCCACCTCAACATGGACCTGGACGAGGAAGCCGAACTAACGAGAAGATACTGCACGCGCACCCAACTCAAAGCTACCTCATTCCGAAAAGATCTAGGTCTATACAACGAAGAAAAGCAAGCCACCAAACAAGCAAGCCAACAAGCCAGCAAACCCTGAACCCTAAACTCCAAATCCTAAACCCTATACCCTAAACCCTGAACCCTGAACCCTGAACCCTACACCCTAAACCCGAACAAGTTCATGCCGGCAAGAGCTGCCTTTTGACAGGACGATTGGTCTCGGGCCCTTCGCATGCTACGCTTCCTCAGGCGCCATGAATGTTTTGAGCGCGAAGCCTCCAAACGCAGGCCCTGAATCCATGTCCCTTAAACCCTAAACTCTAAACCCTGAACCCTGAACCCCCTGAACCCTGAGCCCTGACCTCCGAAAAGCCTAAATCCTCAGCATCCTCACGCTTTCATCCCCGTAGCTTGAAGCGTCCCAAGCTTCCACGAAGACAGCAAACCTTACGATGGTGTGTGTGTGTGGGTGCGTGCGTACGTGCGTGCGTACGTGCGTGCGTGCGTGCGTGCGTGCGTGTGTGCGTGTGGGTTTAGGGTTTAGGGTTTAGGGTTCAGGGTCTAGGGTTTCGGTTTAGGCTTTAGCTGCCATAGAGTTGATGTATCTCTGTGGGGTTTGGGGTTTGTAGGGGTATGTACAATAGTACCTAGTCGGTCCTCAAGTCGGCACGAGGCTGTTTTGAGACAGAGGGCCATATAAGGACTTTGGGCGCTTTGGGTTAGGGGTTTAGGATTTAGGGTTGTGGGTCTGCCTGTCTGTCTGTGTGTCTGTCTGTTTGCCTGCCTGCCTGCCTGTCTGCGCGTCAGTTTGTCTTCGCGCCGCTCTCAACAGGAAGAGCGGCTTGCGATTCGGACTTTCTGAGATTCGAGGGCAGAGCCCTTGGCGACCGCTGCGTCCTGTCGCCTGACCCAAGAATTCATGACGTAAACCTCATCTATGGGCTTAAGCCTAAGCCCTAGCTACCCCTCGTTTCTTGTGTAAATCCCACACCCGTGCAGCTTTCAACCTTGAATCCCTAAACCCCTAAACCCTCCACCCTGAGCCCCTTAAGCGCTCAATCCTGAGCCCCTCAACCCTCAAGCCCATAATCCCCTCACCCCTGAACCTATTCAAGCCAAGGCTCCCAAGCCTAAGTCCCAAACCCTAAACCCTAAACCCCAAACCCCCAAACCCTAAACCCTAAACCCTAAACCCTAAACCCTAAACCCTAAACCCTAAACCCTAAACCCTTCTTCGTGCCAGGCTCCTGCGCATCGTCCGCGCAGTGAAGCTGCGCCGCGCGCACGAAGCCCTGCAGGAGCGCGGTTGTGCTTGGCCATCTGGGTTGAGCGTGGTAAGATGGGAAGTAAGCCCGAAACCCTAAACCCTAAACCCTAAACCCTAAACCCTAAACCCTAAACCCTAAACCCTAAACCCTAAACCCTAAACCCTAAACCCTAAACCCTAAACCCTAAACCCTAACCCACACCTTAGAGTTCCACCCCCAAACCCCCAACCCTTCCGTGGGTGGTTTGGTAGCTTTTCTAGGTCTAGAAGGAACGAGGACCCCAACTGAAAATTTGGGGGTTATGGTGAGAAGCGCTCAATCCCTGTGCGGAGCTGCAACTGGTATTGTAGAAAGAAGTTATTGTTGGAAGTTGAAAGGGTTAATAAACCCGGAAATCATTTTTATGGCTCAAGACTGGGCCATGTGCCTGGTAGTAAAAGGTGAGTGCCCTGTGGTTTGGGTTTGTTGTGTGGTTGATCCAGGGAAATCAAGGGATTCTGTTGGGGTTGACTTTTCGGTTTCTCGTCCCCCTTCGGGTTCCCCCCGTAGGTTATGAGCCCAAATTAGGTTCCCTGCGGTTTGTGTTTCGGCTTTAGGGTGGAAGCTTGAAGCCATGGCGACCAACTGGTTACGGACTGGGGTGGCATCATCAAGCTCCAATGTGGGCGACCAAGGTGATGGTGGTGTCAAAAGGTCTGCAACGGGTGAAAAAGTCGTTCCCAATGAGGAAGCTCTGGTTGATGTTGGTGGTATGCGTGGCGAAGAGAAGCCGGTGGTGGAAGGACTGGAAGACCAGATGGAAGCAGTTTTGCTGCGCCTTCTGAGCAAACATGGGCATCTTCTTCGAGCTGCGGAATCTGCTGAATCAACGGGAGCGCCAACAACAAGCTCCTCTACGTCAAAGATGGTGGAGCAAGGGTGCCAGACAGAACTGGTTGGGGATGTTATCCCTGTTTCCAAGCGAGCTCGCAACAAGGTGAGTTTTGCGGCTGAAAGTGGTGATCTGTTGACAGGTGAAGTGGAAGAAACTGCGCCTGTTGCTGCGACAAAAAGCAGTATCCTCGTTGTTGGGGACGCAGAAGGAGTCGTTCCTGTTGCTATGGTGATGAGCGAAGGAGAAATCCTGGAATTGGAGGCAGCAAGAATACAGCAAGAGTCAGACGAGGACTTATACGCTGGTGGTGGAGGCAAAGCGTCTCAGGCTGCTGACCTTCCAATCGTCGACTGCGATGGGAAGACATGGGAACGCCATTTTCACGAGGATGGGAGAGAATATTTTTACTGCTTGGACACTGGTGATACCCGATGGGTGTTGCCTAAGAAGACTGGAATGGCTGGAAATAGCGAGGGGCCAGGTGTTGGAATGGGCATTGTCCCTGTGGAAGATGAGCCAACGCTGGGTGCTACCTCGTCTCCATCATCTACTGAGTCTTCTAGGGCACAGCAGGGTAGCATGGAAAGTGTGAACAGCGGTGTAAATAGTGTAAGTGAAAAGGATTTTTCCTCTACTATCGGGGATAGCGGTCTTAGGGGTGGTGGTGACGCCCCGACCTCGGGTTCTCCTGATGAAGAGGGGATTTCTGGAAACCGAGCAGACATCGCTGAAGCTCAACATCTGGATCGGGAAGAAATGGGGATGCTTTCTGAGGGTGTGGCAGCGGTGGAATCGGTGGGTCCAGAAGAAAAAATGCCCAATGTGGAGATCGGAATTGTGTCGGCTACAGAAGAGCGAGTGGTGGATGTGGTGCCTGTCGTTCAGGAAGATGGCCCTGGAGATTTGGAAGACGAAGAGAAAAAGTTGTGCATTACGACTGAGGAGGTCTCTTCGTTTGGTGCCGAGAAATCTGCCATTCAAAGGGAAAAGGAAACTTCTGAAACTGCTGGAGACACGGTGGATAAGAAAGATGAGGCCTGGAGCGCCAATGAAGCGCGGGTCGATGCGCCAGATAGTACCTGGAGTGCGAATGAGGCACGGGTTGAGGTGCATATGGTGGTACGTTCCACGGGCGACTGCAACAATGGGGCGCAGGTCTCCGCAGCAGCTGATGATGGAGGTTCACAGGTGGACGCACTGGTGCAACCTGAAATTAGCCGCGAGGAACGAAATGACAAGGACTACACCGGAGCCAATGAGGCAGCTGTGGTCAATGATGGTGGCAATTCTCCTTTGGAAACCATGGAACCAAAGGAGCCTGCGGTGGAAGAAAGTGTGCCTGCCGTGGATGATCAACTCAATCGCCCTGCAGCGGAAGAAAATTTGCCTGCTGCAGAAGGTGTGACAAAGGACACCAATGAAGGGTCCACTCCCATGAAGGGAGAAGCGTTGCCGTCTGGAAGTTCACCGGAAGTCGACACCGAGCGAACTGAAGCAGATGAGGCAAAGCCTTTGGCAGAGAAAAAGGGAAGTCCTGAAATCCAAGAGCACAAAAAAGATGAGCTTGTGGGACTCGTGGAACAGGACGAGCAGTGTGACCCAAAGGTGAAGACAAAGGATGCGCCAGGAGCCGATGATACAGAGATGGTTTCTGAAGAGCATGCAAAGAAAGTGCCCCGAGCGGGAGCCTTGGAATCACCTGGGACACATTGCTATGAAGAGGGAGATAAGATCACTGGTTTAGTGCGCTGCATCAATGGGTATGGAGCTTTTTTGGACTATGGTGATCTAAATGTATTGATTCCTGCAGAAGGGAACAATGTACATCAGTTCCAATTTGGTGATACTGTCAATGGAACAGTGAAACGAGTGGAAGATGATGGTACCATAATCTTGGACACCTTTCTGGTTTTGGAAGAGGACGAGGAGGATTCCTCTTCAAAGCTGCGCAAATGGAAGGACAGCAGCTGGGGTACATGGTGGACAGGCTCATGGCAGACTGGTCAATGGTACAAAGGTTCTGATGGTCAATGGGACTGGAAGTCAGAGGAACCGCAGTCTCGTGAGTGGTTCGCCGAGTCAAAGGCATCCTCGAGGGAACAAGAGGAGGCGGAGCAGAAACAGCTCTATGGAGAGAAGATCTGTCGAAATCTCCTGGAAGATGAAACAATTGATAAGGACTATGTGGGCAAAATCACTGGGATGTTGCTGAGTCGTTCAATGGACGTGATTGTGGAGTGTATTGCAGATCATGCATTCCTGAATAATGAGGCTCGGAGTGCATACAACATCTTGCTAAGTGATGGTTGGAAGCCTGAGGAGAAAGAACGTGTCGGTGTGGAAGAAACAACCACTTTTTCTCGAAAGCAGTACCACGACGCGCTCTACGAACTGGCGCGCAAGAAAAGAAGATTTAGTGGACCAGTTGTGGGTGAAGCGGTGGCAATGTTGCTGAGCAAGGGAAAAGATGAGCTTTGGAACGAGCTGTGGTTGGACACCAAGCGATTTCTGCAAGAGCTTGACGGTGCAGTCGAGGAGATGAGCAAGAGGGAAAACAGGCCGATAGAGACCTATATGGATCCCGATCAGTACAAAAAGGCTCACACGACTCCGAAAACTGTGTCACTTGGATACAGTAAGCTGTGCAGGTTCTTCAATCAAGGGAGGTGTCGAAATGGAGATGGGTGTTCCTATGAACATCGTCGCTACGGTGAAGGGTGGCCTGAAGGAGAGCCAACTGAGCCAAAGAACAGCCAAAAAACTGGTGACGAGGATGGGGACATCGGTGGCCCTCCAACTGATGAAGGTACAGTGGATGAGGTGCAGCAGGAGCGGGAGGATTCGGCCTTCCGAGCCCAGTACAACTATGGCAAAGGGACATCAAAAGGTGAGCCTACGCTGGGTGAAACGAAGAAACGGCTGTGTCTGTATTACAACCAAAGTGGTTGTAAATATGGGACTGCGTGCAGGTTTCTCCACGACGATGACGTGGCATTGGAAGGGACTTGGGAGCCTGGCAAATCTTGGGACAATGCTTCCAGAAGGGCAATAAGGGACGCGGGGTTCCACCAGTGCTGTTTCGACTACTATCTCAAAGGGAGATGTCGTGTGCGGTTTGGCTGCAAGTATTCTCACGAAGAGATGTCTGAGGACCGGCTGGCCCAGTTGAAGCATTTGGTGAATGTGGCAAACCATGTGTCCTTTCAAAGGGCAAAGGGATTGGAGATTCCTGACAGGAACGCTTTTCAACACCCGTAAGTCGGGGAGCAGAATCTTCGTCCTCCTCAGCACCAAAAGCGCTGCAGATGACCAATGTGTCACAAAAAGATGGTGAAAAGGGTGTTCTGGATGAAGAAGAGGCTGACGAACAAAAGAATTCGGTGGCTGCGTCTACTAGCACTCAGCTTCACAATCCAGAGGAGCCAATTGAAAATTGGATGGCTCGCAACCAACACCTGTGGGTGTATACCCCTCATGTAAGTGAGGTGATGATTACCCTCGGTGTGACCAATGTGTCGGACTTGCAAGAGTTCATCTTTGTGGAAGATTTGGTTGACAAAGGGATCAACAAGGTGACCGCATGCAAAATTCTGCAATTGGTGGGTGAGGTCCGATATCGACCGGGAGGACCGGAAAAGGCAGTTCCTTCTGATGCATCTGTACGAGTACAACAATCTTCTGGGAAAAAACGGACTGGAAGAGCGGCGGTGCGAACCCTCACTCAGGTGCGTGAAGCTGAAGACTCCGGTGCAAAAACGATGCCGAGAGGCTCCTATCGGGAGCTTTTTGATAAGGTCAAGTACCGTGACGCTTGGACGCTTGCGCAGAGGTCTCCGCTGTGTGTACAGAAGCTGAAGTTGGTGGGAGTTGGAATGCCACCGGTGAATCCACCAACAAAAAAATATCGGTCAAGATCAAACCCTGTGAAAAGGGGAAGGCCCTTGCTGGACAAAAAACAGGTGCGACAGGTGCCACGCTCTCGCTCACAGCGACGAGCGCAACCGGCGGAAGTGGTGGAGAAACCAAAACCACTGGAACTGAAGCCTCGTGGTGGGTTGTCGTATCGGTTCAGCAGAGCGTGGGCAGATGTGGTGGACGATGATGATCAGGCGGAGGCTTTGGTTTCTTATGCCGCTTCCTCAAGCGATTCAAGCGAGGAAGAGACCAATGCTGTGCACCGCATGCGGGAAATTCTTTTGCAAGAAAGGGATTCATTGAGAACTGCGATTCGTGGCAATGTTCCGATGGGTGGTTCTTCCGGCCCCAATGCCGGGCAGAAAAAATCGGTTCACCTTGGCAAAGAACGCGACAAAGCGTCGCGGGGGGAGACCCGCCAAGAAGTGACTTCTCAAGTTTTTTCGCTACCACAACCTTCTCGTCGAACTGAACAGTCTCAAAAAAGAGCAAGGGATGGCTCAGTTATGGTTGGTTCGCTGGCGGTGGGCTCCACGGATGAGGTTTTACCTGGGCAAGGTGTTGCTGGACAGGTGAATGGATCTGAAAGCGCTCAAGTTCTTCCTGGGCATGAAGTGGCTGGACAGGAGACGGCGCTGGAAGGAGCAGTGCAAATTCCCGGCGAGGAGACTGATCAAAATGAAGGAGAAGGTGGGAGCAATGATCTCCGTGGTGATGATGCGAAGAATTTGGATGGTGGTTTGGTGAGGAGTGACCTTCAGCAATTGCTGGTTAAAGGCCTTCTGAATCGGATTTATTGGAAGGTGGCAGTTGGCAAGTTGCCGGTCGGGCAAAGAGACTGCCAAAAAGGGTCCAATAAGATGGATCGAAATTTGGTTATTAGCATGTCATCCGAGGGTGCAAGCGAACAGGATGAGAACCTGGCACTGGAGGACGATGCTGATCAGTCAATGGGTGACGGTGCGATGGTAGTTCTGGTGTATGATCCAAGGACGCTGATTCAGTCGCCAACAACTGATTGGGTTATGCGTCGTGGTCTGACCGATCGTTCCATCTGGCCAGCAATGGCGTACACAGCACAGAGAATATGTGCTGAAATGGTTCAAGTGGATGAACTGAACGCCCAGTTGAATACTGGGAGACTCCTTTTTGAAAGGAGAGATCAAGGATATTATTGTGATTTGCATCATTCGTTCCATGACAATCCGTGCTTGCCGGTGGTGGGAAATTATCCTCTTTCGGTGATGGGTGCACTGCTTTCCCCTGGCCTGGAAAAGGAATTCAGGGATACTGGAAAGTTTGGAACTGCTATGGAGGCAATAGCCTATGATTGGAGTCGCAGTCCAGGCATGGAAGTTCATGTGGAACTTATGGCAAGGGTAGCCAATCTGGTCGCTCCATTCCTTAAACTTGGTGGCCAAGGAACAGTGGTGAATTCTGAGTTTCTCTGGCAGCACGGGAGGGACCAAATGATGGAGTTCCTCCAGGCAGTGACTTGCGCTGATCAATTGGAAGTTCTCTGGAGAAGAATGGACGACGATGCTGATGAAGAAGTGGATCCTACAGGAATGGTGCTGGAGATTCCCGATCAACAAGATGCGGTACTAGATCAAGGGAACAATGAATCCCTTATTCCCATTGAAGATGTTGGAGGTGAGACACTTGGTGACACTGGAAGGGATGGCAAAGCGCCAGAAGTCTCTCCAGAAGAGGAGACATCCAGTGGGTCGTCAAGACTGGCGGGCACAAGGATTTTCTTGTGGTCAGTGTACTCTCGTGTTGCTTCCAACTTCTCTACGCAGGACCGCACTACTGGGAAGATCTTTGACAGCACAAAAGGTTATCCTGGTGAAGGACCAAACAATGGTGACAATCCTTCCTCTAAGAGGAACTTACCCTGGATCTCTGAAGACTACCTCGACGAAGTGGTGTCAAAAAAGATGGAAAGGTCTTCAGATATGGATGGGCTGGAGGGGTCTGTTCCGGGAAGTGAGGGATCGTTGGAAAAGGTAGAGGTGGAGAATGTTACTGCCTCTAAAATTCTTATGGCTCTTTGGAAAAAGGGATCTAGAGCTGGGTATAGGAGGTTGTGTCGTTTGAACGTATCTGGATGCTAGGTTGGAACAATGAAGCGTCCAATCAAAAGGGTGCAGAAGATCGGCACTAGGAAAGCCCTCATGAAGAAGTTCAATGTTTTTGGATCGTCTCAGCATGGCTCAGGAGTTGGCGGAAAACCAATCATGAAGGTGGTAGGACCAAGGCCAGGTTTTCCAGCTGTACTCCAAGCACCAACTACTGATAGCACGTCGGGTGAAGGGAGCAGTCCCCAGGTACATGGCAATGTTCATGTAGAGCACAATCGCCCTATGGACCGGTATGAGGCAGAGCGCTTGGAGAAGAGGAAGAAAGGCTTCTGCTATTGGTTCAGCAAAGGGAAAGATCGCTGCAAATTTGGTGAAGACTGTAAATTCATCCATTCAGAAGATGATGTGGTGCTACATTCATATTGGTGCAAATACTATGTGGCAGGGAGAGACTGTTTCGCTGGCTGGGGTTGTGCGTTCTCGCATGATGCAACTGGTGTGAGGTGCATCCAGTTTGCTCGGTCTGGGAAGTGTCGTTATGGTGACAGGTGTGTCTTCGAGCATGGTGTTCCGCTGGATGAACAGAGGCCAAGGTCTCCAAGGACGCCCCCAAGGGATGGTCCAAGGAGAAGTTCTGGTGCAAATGGTGGAGAAAAGGAGATCTCTCCTGAACAGTTCGATGATGGTGAGGAGTATTCCATGACCTATGACGATGACACCAAAATGTCGGAGCTGTTGATGGAAGCGATTTCAATTCTTTCGAATGGTAAACCAGACTTGGCTCGAGCAGAAGCGGACCCACTGTTCAAACTCCTGAAGTTCAAAGGAGACGCTGACCAGATGGATAGAGAATGGGTTTCGTGGACCGAGGAGATGTTGTCCGTGCTGGAACTTCACGAAGTAGTGAAGTCGTATGACGTTTCGCTCGAGGAGGTGGAAGAATGGGTCAATGACCTGAGGATATGGTTCGAGCGAGCCAACTTGGAAGAAGAAAAAGATCCCAAAAGGGGCAAGAAGAGGTCCCTGGAAAGGGAGTCCAGCAAAGATATTCCTGCCGAGAAGGAGGTGATTGAGACTTCTGAGACGGAAGTTATCGTTGAGGAGGAGGCAAAGAAGGTTAAAAAGAAGAGGAAACCTGTGGTTATCGAAGATCCTTATACCCTCCTGGTTCCAAAGCCGAAGAAGATGCCGGCGGCCATTGAGAAGAGTGGATCATCAACCAATGCGGCGGTTTCTGCAGGGGAAAAAGCCTCGAGAATGCGCGCAAAGTCAATCGTCGGTGGAAAGGCGAAGAAGAAGGAGAAAAGTCAGAGTCCCAAAAAGGGAGAAGTGGTGGTGGTGAAAGGTCCTGAAGAAAAGGATCGTCCTCCTGATGTGGATGAGCAAGCGTCGGCAGCTGTGAGTGCAGAGCTGGGTCAACCTTGCCAAGCGATTGAGGACGCGAAAAGAGAAGGACTGGTATCCTCGATTCAAAGGGGCGTACAGGATCCTGTTCTTACAGTTTCAGACCTGGAGTATATTCTGCTGCAACTTCACCTCAAGATTGCCAACAATCGGAAGAAGAAGTGATTGGATGGTATGGATGAAGGGATGGTTTTTCTCTTTCTGGAGACAGGTGCGCTGGAACAGCCAATGTGCTGACAAATGTGGTGGTTACTATTAAGGGTATGGAAATCCCTGATAGTAGAAGTCAGTAGCTTTTCGCGTAGCGAAGACCACGGTTTGTGGTGAAGAAGGCCAAGGAGTCTTCAGTGATGAGAGGATCATGGTGAAAAGATTCTCTATGGTTAGTGGATTTGGCCAATGAGCTATAATGTCGTCCTGGTAGACGTTAAACCATATTGTGCATGTCAAGCAGCAGGCTACTGCCCTAATGGCAGTTTTTGGCCAAAGAATCTGCACCTCCAATGTGTCCTAGGAAATCCTAGGACAGGGGGAGTGCGGAGCTGCAACTGGTATTGTAGAAAGAAGTTAGTGTTGGAAGTTGAAAGGGTTAATAAACCCGGAAATCATTTTTATGGCTCAAGACTGGGCCATGTGCCTGGTAGTAAAAGGTGAGTGCCCTGTGGTTTGGGTTTGTTGTGTGGTTGATCCAGGGAAATCAAGGGATTCTGTTGGGGTTGACTTTTCGGTTTCTCGTCCCCCTTCGGGTTCCCCCCGTACCCTGAACCCTGAACTCGAAACATTACCCTAAACCCTAAACCCTGTAAGTCCCAAACCCCTGTTCCCAAGACCCTGCCCTCAGAGGACTTGCTGCACTCACAGGCACCTTGGCAGTCTAAACCCTAAACCCAAACCCTAAACCCTAAACCCTAAACCCTAAACCCTAAACCCTAAACCCTAAACCCTAAACCCTAAACCCTAAACCCTGAGCACACCTAAGCCCTTTTTGCCCGACTGACCCTACGATCCCCATGACCTACCAAGTCTACCAGGCCATGCTAACCCTTAGGGTTAGGTTTTTAGGGTTTTAGGGTTTAGGGTTTAGGGTTTAGGGTTTAGGGTTTAGGGTTTAGGGTGTAGGGTTTAGGGTTTAGGGTTTAGGGTTTAGGGTTGAGGGTTGAGGGCTTAGGGTCTAGGGTTTAGGGTTCAGGGTCTGGGGTTTAGGGTTGAGGGTTTAGGGCTTAGGGTTTAGGGTTCAGGGTTTAGGGTTTAGGGCTTAGGACAACGAAAGATCTTACTTCGGTTTGCTGCTTTCAGGCAGCGACCCTCTACCTGAGCAGCTCTGCTGGACGAGTGGTTGGGTTCAGAGGTGTCGGTAACCCTAAACCCTAAACCCTAAACCCTAAACCCTAAACCCTAAACCCTAAAATCCTGTCAGAGCATCCTTCGGCTGCTCATTGGGGTAGTATAAGTATAAGCTCTGTATACCCCCCGAAGGCTAGCCTCTCGTGCAGCTAGAGGGAGTTACAAGCTGAGGTGGTGGGAGATAGCTTGTTGTTTCTTTCTGTCTTGGGCCTCCTCAAGATAGGCTTGGGAAGTTGCTTGTGGATCAACACCTTTGTATTGCTGTTCTGAATCATTAATTACTGTAACAATTCAATTCTGGTTAACTAATAATTCAGTACTAATTGATTCACAATTATCTGTGTACTTTCATTCAGCTTGCTCAGGGTGAGGTGTGCCTGACGGGTGCATATTTAGAGCTCTATATCCTGGAGGTCCGGCAGCCTGCATCCCCGAACCTGAGAAGCACACACTCCACCCGATACTTCGAACATGAATCCTAACCATCTGGTCGCTACAGCGCAGCTTCGATGCGTTAACAGTACGGAGCTCCCTACACCGTAAGACCTAAGCCCTAAACCGTAATAAGTAATCCCTAAACCCTAAACCCTCAACCCTTAACCCTAAGCCCTAAACCTTAAACCCTAAACCCTACACTTAGACCAGGCCTCTGGAGCAGCTTGATGTATCTCGTGGTCTTGAACCACCTCATAGCCTGCGCATGGCTCCTGGGCGAACGTCACAAACTTTCGGGTTGCGGGTTTAGGGTGCAGTGTTTAGAGTTGGGGGTTTAGGGTTTAGGGCTGAGGGTTTAGGGTTTAGGGTCTAGGGTTTAGGGTTTAGGGTCTAGGGTTTAGGGTTTAGGGTCTAGGGTTTGGGGTTTAGGGTTTGGGGTGTCGGGTGTTGGGGGTGAGGGTTGGTTTAGGGTCCAGGGATTCCGTTACAGCATCTAGGGTGTTGAGGGTTTACAGTTTGAAATTGCAAGGATACTTGTGAATGACCCTAAGCCCGAGAACCCTCAATCCCACAATCACCCTAATCCCTAAACCCTAAACCCTAAACCCTAAACGGATATTTCGGGGAACCCCTAGCCCCTAAACCCTAAACCCTAGACCCTAGACCCTAAACCCTACTTACCCTACTTACCCTACTAACCCTACTAACCCTACTAACCCTACTTACCCTACTTACCCTACTTACCCTACTTACCCTACTTACCCTGCTAACCCCTGACAACACCCTCGTCCCGAAAGGTTCGGCGTCAGCTGGCTCAACCCTCGCAACTGGGTGATGGAGGCATCGCTTCAGGAGGAGCCACAGGGTCTGTAGGAAGCTTCCTTCAAAGCGTTGTAGGGTTGAAGGTTTTGGGGCTTTAGGCTTCAGGTTTTGGGGTTTAGGGCTAGGGTTTAGGGTTTAGGGTTTAGGGTTTAGGGTTTAGGGTTTAGGGTGTAGGGTGTAGGGTTTGGGATGTAGGTTTGGGGCTCAGTGTGTACTGCATGTGGCAAGCCCTATGGAACCCAAAGTAATTTGCAATCTAGCGCCTTCTGGGGGCTCCAAGCCTCTTCTCTGGGGGAATAGATAGCTGGCGAGTGCGGGCAAGTTTCGGGGCCTCGGGACCTGAACCCTGAACCCTGAACCCTGAACCCTGAACCCTAAACCCTAAACCCTAAACCCTAAACCCTAAGCCCTAAACCCCATTTTAACCCAATATGGAAGAGGAAGACCCATACAAACCTGACAAGCCTGGGATGTGCCACCTAATTGTAGGCGCTTGCACGCGACGCCTCGGCCCGACGCGGGGTGTAGCGCGCGCCCAAAGCTCTGAACGAGCCTCGGCACACGCGTAGGAGGGTTTAGGGTTCAGGGTTTAGGGTTTAGGCTGTAGGGTTTAGGGTTCAGGCTTTATAACCCTAAACCCGAAAAACTCAAACCTTGAACCCCAACACACGAGGAGGAGCCCTTACTGTTAAAACCTAAACCCGAAGCCCTAAACCCTCAACCCTGAACCCCAGCACATGAGGAGGAGCCCTTGCTCCAGTACCTCTACTCCCTGAATTGGGCCTTCGCACAACTGGGCGTTGGGTCCAGCAGCGCCAAGCCGCAAAACAGTTCCTGGGCGCTTGAAAGGGTTTAGGGTTTAGGGTTCAGGGTTCAGGGCTCAGGGTTAAGGGTTATCCTTTACCTTTTTTTGTTTATGGTTTCCCTTATAAAATAACCAACCTCAAAAAGGGTGCCCTTATCAATAATATGGTTACTGGGCTACCATGGTTAAGGTTTGGGTTTATAGGGCCTGCAGCACTAAACCTTTGAGTGCTCACCTGAACACTCTCATGCGGTCCCCCTGTTTTGGGCAGTACACAATGGTCCCCAACCGAAAACAAGCTAAAGCCAAAACGAGCTCAGGCAGAAGGAACTACGAATCCCCAAGCCCTATAAAGTCTAAACTCTATTTAGGGTTTATGTTTAGGGGATAAGAAGCCATTTCGGTCGACGGATGTCGTGATGCAGGGTCTCCACTCGGAGGTTAGCATCTGCAAGCGTTATGGCCATGGCTTCAACCTCTTCGCGGGTTGCTCTATGTTTCACAATGGGGATGCGAAATTCTTAAGCTTGTCAAAGACCCTAAACCGCCTAGACGTAGGGTTGAGGGTTAATCTCCATACCTTAGGCATCCAGGGTTGCCTCGGTATGACCCTGGCCTTGGGATGTTGTTACCCTTCGTGGATTTAGTTGCGTCTTACTTTGAACCCAAAACTGCCCCCAAAACCCTCGCAACTCCTTCAAAACTCCCCTCCAAAACCCTCAAATGTCCTCCCCGAAACCCTAAAACCCAAAACTCCTCCCCAAAACCCTCGATTCCCTTTTGCGTGATATCTGAGGTTTGGAGACAGCCTTTTGCGTCCCTGGGCGCACGACGAGATTTCGGGGCGGTTCGAAGTCCGGAGCTCTTCTTTAGGGTTTATAACTTAGAACCTCATTTCGGTAAACCCTAAACCTAAACCCTAAACCCTAAACCCTAAACCCTAAACCCTAAACCCTAAACCCTAAACCCTAAACCCTAAACCCTAAACCCTAAACCCTAACCGCAGATGCAAGGAAACCCTACGTCCATCATAGACCCTAAACCTTAAACGGAGCCGTCCTTATAAAGGCTTCCTCCACCCCAACCGTCCCCAGGCCAATCTGCTCCCCAAAACAACCAGGTTATTTTTTTGTTTGGGGGGAGGGGTATCAAAAGCTGTTAGGGCTTAGGGCGTTGAGGGTTTGTAGGGTTTAGCTTTTAGGGTTTAGGGTGTGTAAGGTTTAGGGCTCAAGAACCGTAGGGAACCCGAACAGGCCCCCCAAGAAGCCTGAGCCCTCAAGCCCTCAAACCCTCTACCCGGAAATGCCCCTTGCAACTCAACTCCGACAAGCCTTCCACCCCCAAAAAAACCCAGGAAGCTGGGGGGTTTAGGGTCTAGGGTTTAAGGCTTAAAGTTTAGGGTCTAGGGTTTAAGTTTAGGGTTTAGGGCTTAGGGTTTAGGGTTTAAGGTTTAGGGTTTAGGGTTTAGGGTTTAGGGTTTAGGGTTTAGGGTTTAGACTTCAGGGTGCTTTGGGGGGTTGAGGTCCTGATTGCCTTCCGCTCCCTGATGGCCTCGGCCGGCATTATCAGCACCGTTTCCAATCTCATGGCTGGCCTGAGTAAGATCAAAGAGGAGCGCAGGGTTTAGGGTTTAGGGTTTAGGGTTTAGGGTTTAGGGTTTAGGGTTTGGGGTTTGGGGTTTGGGGTTTAGGGTTTAGGGTAGGGGTGGTTGGGGGTTCAGGGAGGGTTTGGGGCTTGGAGATTTGGGTGTTTGGGGCTTAGTGAGATGTATTCGGGGTTTAAACCCCCTTTTTTTGACCAACAAGTGAGTCTTGCTGTGCTTTTGGTGTGGGCCCTCACTGGCTCGAAGCCCACCCCGACCTTTACCACCCCTTTCCCCAAGCTCCGTTCAAAGTCCTGGTTCTTCGTAGCGAACGGGGGGGCGATAGAAGAAAAAGCGACGGACAGAAGAGAAAGACGTACAAAGGAAACCGAGTCCAACTATTCGTGTCTTTAGCCTGCGTGCGCCGCCTTGGCAGCCGGGAGGCCCAATGCCGGGGGTGGGGGGGGGTTCCCAGAGAGAGGGGTCCCAAGGAAAGGTCCAAAAGGGGCAGAGAAACTCTTTTTTTTTTGAATGGGATTGCGGCTCCTCCAAGCCGTTCGGGCAGGGCCCTGGCGACCCTACATAATTACATAATCCCTTACATGGTATTTTCTATGGGGATGCAGGGTACCTCATTCCCTCATTCCCTACTATAAGGGTCGGGCCTATTTTCCCCAAATAGCCCCTAAGGTCCCTTATAAGGGTCCCTCCCCTTAGTCCCTTGATAGGGTTTAGGGTCTAGGGTTTAGGGTTAGGGTTTTGGGTTTAGGGTTTAGGGTTAGTGTTGAACTGTAGTACCTGTACATGTTTGGCCATAGCCTATCTTGTTGTTCTCCTGATGCTCGTAGGCCCAAAGCACAGTCAGCCTTGAGCATGTCTTTTAAGTATATATAGTTCTACTGTAGGTGCTGTAGCCTTACCAACCAAGTAGTACAGGATCTTTTGCTGCGTGTAAAACCTCCGCATTGTGTGAGCCATGGATGTGTTGGGAGAGTCTTGCGGGGATATGACGTCTATTCCACTGCTAGCCTCTGCTCAGCCTGCTGGTTCACACCAGCAGGTTATGAGCCCACCGCTTGGGCAGGGCAACAGCACCACCGGAGTGACTTCATCAGTTTCAGCGGGAGGCGCTGAGACTGATGGGCCACAAACTACGTTTGGGATTGGTGCCCCTTCTGGTTTGGAAGCTGGATCATTTGGGTCAGTTTTGGACGGTGGGGACGCAATCCGACATTCACTGGCTACGGGAAGGGCGCGTGGGGATGCAGAGCACAACGCCCAAGCGCCGAACAAGCAAGGTGGGGAACAGGATCCACCTGTTGCTGAACAGAAAACTCCGGGCGGAAGCCTAGGACCCCGAGGCCAAGGCACACCGGATGCGAAGTCGTTTTTTCCAGAGTTTGGGAGTGGATGGCCCAGACTGTCAGAGACATGGAGGAGTTGTGCAAGAGTGTTGACGGCAAGGCATGATGATGAGGCACCGAGTGTCAGTACAAATCTGCTTTCGCCAAGGTTTGGCATGGAAGCGAACCATACGTGCAGTGACCAAGGGTTCTCCAGAGGAGTGTGGCCTTTGGTTGGTACGGGGGTTAGTCCTAGTGAGGGTTGCCCGCTTCAAGATAGTTTAGGAGGGGTGCAAGCCGAAGTGCCGATTGCATCGCTTCCCGGGAGGGATGGCCTTCCAGAGCATGCCACTGTTGTGGCATCGAGTCGTGCCGAGACTCACCAGCCGTGTGTGCAAATGTGTGCCGGCCGGAAGGCCTGGTGCCATGGGTCGCGCATGCATTTTTAGGTTCACACGCGCAGCTCATTCCAGGAGGAGCGGTCGCAGGCCACGCAGGTTCTCAGGTTGCTCCATCAGGGTTTCCAGCGCAGCAGCCGTTGCTAGAAGCGCTCACTGCGGGAGTGTTGCAGCTGCAGGGCCTCCAGGCCCAGCTCACCATGGAGAAGGGCGACAACGAGGTTGTGAAACCTGGTTCCCCAATTCTTCCCCCGCTAGGGCCTCCAGAGCCGGCAAGCGGGTCGCTCATTTTCCAGGATTGGTTGGAGCTCATACACAACCCAATGTGTGACCTTTCCAATTTCTCCCATGTTTGGTGGGCACATGTGTTGCAGGTAAGCAGGGAGGCGTATACCAGGTGGTGTGTTGCAAGTCCGCTGGACAGACTCAGCATTGAGCCCCTCAATAAACGCCCACATTCTTGCCCACCGCGCCACGGGAGTGGCTGCCTGCCTGCTGTTTCGCCTTTTTACCGTGTATCAGCCTGGAGGTGTTGCGGAAAGGTGGCTGGTGCTAAGAAGCCTTCAAAGTCCTTGCCCGATTCAAAGCATCATGGCCTTGAGGGATTGGGGTAGGTGGCATCGGAGATGCGTCGAGTGCGGCATGATGGTCCCCGATCCCATGATTTTGGCTAGAGCTCTTACAGAGATGACCCGTGGTGTGTTGGAGGGGCAGAGATGACCCGTGGTGTGTTGGAGGGGCATTCTGATGCGGCGTTTCGTATGCAATGCGCACGTGCTACGCTGCGCATCGACCAACATCCCTCGGGAGAGGAGGTCCTCACTTATCATCGTCATTTGCTGGCAGAGTTTGAAACTCTGGCGCTGGCGCAGCCAGAGGTTTCAGGTGGTAAGGTAGCTGAGGTTTCCCACTCAGATGAGCAGGCCAATGAAAGTCATAGCATCACCCAAAAAGAAAAGCCGCGTTTGCCGACCAGGAAATTGTGCAAATTCTTCGTGTTGTCGCGCGGTTGCCGGAAGGGTTCACACTGTGAGTATGCTCATGATCTGAGTGTGTTTTCCGCTCAGGACAAGGCCAACAGATGTTGGAAATGCGGTTCCAAAGAACATCACCGTAAGGACTGTCGGGCAGGAAGGGTGAACGAAACAAGTCCCCAACTCCAGCCTCAGGTTCAGGAGGAGTCGGCAGCGCAGGGTGCAACCAACTCCACACAGGCCACAGGTCCAGGAGGAGACACACGCAGGAGCGAAGCCGCTCCCCAGACCCCAGTTTTCGAGCCGAGAATGGGGGTCTGGGAAGAGGTCCAGAAGGGCCATCGTCAGGATGCTGGCCAGGTGTTGCCCAAGCTGTTTGGGGAGTTGGTGAAGGCCTGCTGTGATGCTAGCCGACGTCAGGAATCGTCTCAGACTCCAAACCCCATTCCTCAAATGCGCTCACTTCACGTTCATGCTCAGGCACTGGCGTTGGTAGACTCAGGTGCCACGCATCCCCTGAGACAGGCTGGCGCTCAGGAGGAAAGGGATACTGCGGTTGAGGTGGATGTGAGCTTGGGTGGCAACGTGCATGCGCTCGCGCGTCTCACATGCAATGGCACTCTGCTGACACCAGCCGGAAGGGAAGGAACCCAAACAATCATACCCATGGGTGCAGTGATCAGTCGATTGGGGTTTAGGCTTAGTTGGGTGAGCGATGCCGATTGTGCATTTCACCACCCTGACGGGCAGGTCATTCCGCTTGTGATGCGCCGCGGCTGCCCCTACATGTGTAAACACGTCGCGCTTGAGTTGATTGCCCAGTTGGAGGCCGATGTGCGGCATGAGGGTGCCAATGCAGACGGAACCCCACAGGTGGGCCTGTGCGGGAGCAGCGAAGCAACGTCCTTGTTGGCCCGAAATGTGGAGCCAAGGAGCCGCAAGCTCAAACTGCCCCCACAACATCACCCAAGGTGCAACGCATCAAAGAGCGACAAACCACATGCGACCAGAGTTTGTGTAGCCGCTTCAAGGTTGAGGCTGGGCTCGGGAAAGGGTTGTGGCAACATTCGTGCGACCAACAGCCCACATGATAGCCAGTCCATGCCAGTGTGTTTCAAGCTGAACGCGCAAGACAGCGACGACGATGGCGATGCAGACTCCAATCGAGGTGACAGCACGCCTTGTGCGTCCGGCCTCAGTGATTGGACACACTGTTCCAACATGCCCGCGTTGTCCAGCCCTCAACTTCTGGACCGGCCAGGGTTTGTTCACAGACGTGCTCGATTGACTAGACCTTGTGATGTCAACCCCGGCGTGCGTCGCAAATCGTTGTTGCCAGTATCGGACTTGGGCGCTGTGTCCTAGGCCGAGCAGAATTTGGCACTTTGTCTTGCATGAGTTTGCCAGGTTTGTTGCTTGTTGAGCTTTTGTGCAGTTCGTTGAGCCCAGCAAGACAACTCCGCCCTGACGGGCAGGACTTGCTAAAGTAAGTCCCTGCCAGTTTGCTTTCTTCTGCAAGAGGTGCCTTGAGAGCCCTCGCACTCTGAGGCCAGCCGGCCAGCTGTAGTCCTTCCTTTTTGGGGAGTCTGTACCTCCTCCCGGAAGGGATGGACATGTACAGGTTTCTGTTTGTCGCTTCCTCCTAGCGAAGGAGCGAAGGAGGAGTGTTGAACTGTAGTACCTGTACATGTTTGGCCATAGCCTATCTTGTTGTTCTCCTGATGCTCGTAGGCCCAAAGCACAGTCAGCCTTGAGCATGTCTTTTAAGTATATATAGTTCTACTGTAGGTGCTGCAGCCTTACCAACCAAGTAGTACAGGATCTTTTGCTGCGTGTAAAACCTCCGCATTGTGTGAGCCATGGATGTGTTGGGAGAGTCTCGCGGGGATATGACGTCTATTCCACTGCTAGCCTCTGCTCAGCCTGCTGGTTCACACCAGCAGTTAGGGTTTAGGGTTTAGGGTTTAGGGTTTAGGGTTTAGGGTTTAGGGTTTACTAAGAACCAGCAAGTCACAGTCACAGTCCAGAGGATGAAAACACGGAGTTCCGACTGCTTCGGGCATACCTGGCCCACAACAACATCCCGCAGGAGCACAGGGAGGGCCCTCTTATGGGCTTCCGTAAACCCTTTAGGGTTTAGGGTTCAGGGTTGAGGGTTTAGGGTTTGGGGTTTAGGGTAAAAACTCAGACCATCCTAACCCCTGAACCCTGAACCCTAAACCCTAGACGCTAAACCCTAAACCCGAAACCCTCCCTAAACCCTACACCTTCGACTTAACCTTCTTAACGCCCTTTGAGAGCTCCTCTTATTCTCCATATTTGTTAACGCGCCCTTTGCCCGAAAGTCCCATCCGTGTGAAGGTGCAGGAGGCTGCTGAGCCACACCCTAAACCCTAAACCCTAAACCCACAACCCCAAACCCAAACCCTAAACCCTAAACCCTCTAACTCGAAAACCTCTGGATGCCCTATGGATCCCAGAACTCTTGCGTTCTAAGCCCAAGGGCTTTTGGAGTCTTAGGGCTTTGGGTTTATTTTGGGGGTTTAGGGTTTAGGGTTTAGGGTTTAGGGTTTAGGGTTTAGGGTTTAGGGTTTAGGGTTAGGGATGTTCCCCCTTGTACTAACAGTCCAATAGAGATGTTCGTACTTTTTTTCTAGAATCCCCAAGTCTTGGGGGCTTCGGGATTTAGGGGCTTCAGTCGTATTATTTTACCATTTTTTTTTTTTTTTTTTTTGGGGGGGGGGGGGGGGGGGGGTGCGGGGTTGGGGCTTTGGGCTTTGCAGTTTGCGGGGTTTAAGGGTTTTGCGGCGGTAGGGGCGTTAGGTTTACAAGGGGGTTTGGGATGTTCGGGGTTTAAGGGTTTTAGGGTTCGGGGAGTAAGGGCTTTGACGTTTTTGGATTTTCGGCGATTTTCGGGTGGGACACAGTGCACGAACTGCTCCTGCTTTGAGAGTTGGAAGATGGGTGTGTGGCACAACATCAGCTTTTTGAGGGTCCTGAAGGGAGGGGGCTTCATGGGGGGGGGGGGGGGGGGTACCGGGGGCCCTAAACCCTAAACTCTAACCTGAACCTAAACCCTAAACCCTAAATGGGGGACCCTAGGGAAGCTTAGCCTTAGGGGGCAGTGGGGGAGTATTAGGGAACCCAGAGATATTTCCTCGAACCCCCCTTCCCTAAACCCTAAACCCTAAACCCTAAACCCTAAACCCTAAACCCAAACCCTAAACCCTCAAGGATACTATGATCAACCCTTGGCCACGTTGACCCCCAACCATCTTCCTTGCAATTGAAGTTGGACGAGATGAAGACATGGCCACGCTCGAAAGACAATGCTGGGTGCTGTGCGAACTCAGTGAACTCAGCAGACGGCTTCAGGGCGAGCCTGCGAAATTCTTTGCGCTACCAAAGCCCCAACCCGTTGACCCGTCACTCCTCACTCCTGTGAACCACTGGTCATGGTCTCCCCTAAACCCTAAACCCTACACCCTAAACCCTAAACCCTAAACCCTAAGGGGTAGTACAGAGGGAGGTAGTAGGGAAATTCATGAACTACCCATCGCCGAATGCAGCAGGAGATCCGACAGAAGGTGACACAGTTTTTGCAGCACCAGCCCCTTGTCTGGCAGAGGTTTAGGGTTTAGGGTTTAGGGTTTAGGGTTTGGGGTTTAGGGTTTAGGGTTTAGGGTTTCTTTTTGGGTACTTTGCAGGCATAGGAGCATGGGCTAAGGATTTTGGGTTTTTGGGTTCGTTTGGATTTTGGTTGGGGTGTTCCCCCTTACACTACCGGTCCTTTATAGGGAATAGAATAGGGGTACTATGATCCGTATTGTATAAGGGCAGTTAGTATAAGGGGGAACATCCCAAGTTTACGGTGAGGGTTTAGGTTTCAAGCTCACTTATTAAATAGCCAACCCCCAAAAAGGGGTGCTCTTGTAAATAAAAGGTTGCTGGGCTTCTGAGGTCTATAGAAGAGGTTCATTTCTGTCTCAAGCAGGCAGCGCTAAACCCTGAAGTAGTGGAATGTTTCGTGACCGCAAACCCTAAACACCTCAAACCACAAGCCCCAACGCCCCAACACCCCAACACCATAAACACCCCAACACCATAACATAAACACCCCAACACCCTGAGCCCTAAACCCCAAACCCTAAACCCCAAATCCTAAACCCCAAGCCCTAAACCCCTCAACCCTAAGCCGCTGAGGTACGCGCTCAAAACCCAGGATCGGTCGGATGGCACCTTGGACACTCCCGGAAAAGCCTTTTCCTATTCCTTGAGTTTATTGTTTAGGGTTTTGGGTTTTGGGTTTAGGGTTTAGTGTTTAGGGTTTAGGGTTTGGGGTTCAGGGTTTTCCTGAAATCCCGAATCCTAAACATTCTGCTTCAAGTTTCTCAGGCTTTGGGCATTGACAGGGTCTACGGATTTCAACCCGTATTGAGGCATGTGCGGATCCCCAGCCCAAAACAAAAACCCTACAACCTTAACATCCTATGACCCCCTCTAAACCCTCCAAACCCTCTAAACCCTCTGAGCCCTCTAAACCCTCCAAACACCCCAAAACCCTCTAAACCTCTAAAACCCTCTAAATCCTCTAAACCCCAAACCCTGAATCCCATGCAGAGGCATGAGCGTGCCCTTGCTTGACCTTCTTTCCCAGCAGCTGTATGGAGAACTGCAGTTCGAGAGATATCGCAGCTCGCCGGAATTCGAACCAGGATTTCAGCATTAAACTACATGGTCATTTCCCCCCCCCCCCCCCGCAAAGTAACTACTCTCTTTCAACATACCCTAAATACAACCCATTAAGGTACACTGACCAAAGAAACGGCAAGTGCGAGGTCTGGGTGCTTTTGGCACCAGTGAGCGACCACACTACACACCCTACTAGGGTTTAGGGTCTAGGGTCCAGGGTTTAGGGTTTAGACCTCAAACCCTGTATATTCTCACACAAACGGCCACACGCAAGCCCTGGTATTGAACCCGTTTCCCATCCCACTGTCTACTTCTGGACATATAAACCCTAAGCCCTAAACCCTAAACCGACTCCATACCCAAGCCAAGCATGCCACAAAGAAGCGCCAGAACCTTTCGCAAGCCTAAAGCCTCCTAGGACCCAGAGTACGCCCTTAGTGCCCTTTTTTCGGGTTAAGGGTTTATAGGGCCAGTTTAGGGTTTAGGGTTTAGCGTGAGCCTCTTTAAGCCCAAAAAAGGGGTAACCTTTTGTGCCTAGGTTACTGTTGGGTCTCGCCTCTGTTCTCACAGCCCCCACGCCAGCCTTCTTCCCGATCAGCCCCCAGACGGCGAAGCAAGTGAAGCCGCACGTGGTTCCGGGAGAGATATGCTGATGCCATCTTAGGGTTGAGGGTTTAGGGTTTAGGGTTTGGTATACTGTTCAGGGTTCAGGGTTTAGGGTTTAGGGTTTAGGGTTCAGGGTTACGTATGTGTACGTCTGTTCTCCTGAGGGGCCAGCTGTACTCATCCAGTCTGCCTCAGGCAATCACCTGTGCAAAGTCCAGTTGATCGACAGGCTCCTTGAGAACCCGGATTTGCAGATCATGCAGGCAAGACTTTCTGTTTAGGGTTTAGAGTTTAGGGTTCAGGGTTTAGGGTTTAGGGCCTAGGGTTTAGGGTTTCGGGTTCTATAGGTAGAAGTCTGAATTTGAAGCCTTTGACGCAGTTCCACGTTTGCCCAAATAAATCCGCAGCCCGAAACGCTAAGCCTGCACCTCATCGCGGTGTTGTATCTCACTGAAGCCGTTCTTGGACTCAGAGGTTGGCTTCGCCCGGCTGCTGCAGCCACAATGAAGAGGGTTTCCCTAAACCCTAAACCCTAAACCCTAAACCCTAAACCCTAAACCCTAAACCCTAAACCCTGTAAATCACAGAGTTCTTTTAGCCCAAGACCCTACAAGCCCTCGACACCTTAAGCTCTAAGCCCTAAACCCTAACCCGTAAACCCCAAACCCTAATCCCCAAACCCTAAACCCTAAGGGTTTAGGGTTTAGGGTTTAGGGTTTAGGGTTTAGGGTTTAGGAATGTCAGAGGCGCTCCACCGGCTGGCGCAGCACTCGCTGTCCTCCTTGGTCGTTGCCCGCCAGGTTTCCCGACCCCCATCGGGTTTTGGGGTTTAGGGTTTATGGTTTAGGGTTTGGGGTTTAGGGTTTAGGGTTTAGGGTTTAGGGTTTAGGGTTTATGGTTTAGGGTTTGGGGTTTAGGGTTTAGGGTTTAGGATTCTAGGGGTACAGGGTTCATAATGGGTTGGAGTGCAGAGTTGATCATAGCTCCGTGCAAACCCTCCTCAGGCCACCACAACCAATCCTCCCTGAAAGAATGTTGTTCAAACCCTAAACCCGAAACCCTAAACCCCAAACCCCAAACCCCGAAACCTAAACCCCGAAACCCCGAAACCCCGAAACCCCGAAACCCCGAAACCCCGAAACCCCGAAACCCCGAAACCCCGAAACCCCGAAACCCCGAAACCTACGTCCCTAGGCGCTAAACCCTGCAGATTCGCACTTGGGTTTCGTTTCTCAGATCGACTCGGCCCTTCAAGCTTGCTCTTCTAGGTTCGTCAGGGGTCCGCACGGGCTTAAAAGGGTTTAGGGTTTAGGGTTTGGGGTTTAGGGTTTAGGGTTTAGGGTTTAGGGTTTAGGGTTTAGGGGGGGTTGATAAGAGCTGACGAGGCCGCGTAAGGGGTTTTGCGGGTTCTTAAGCGTGCATAAGGCCTTTGTAGGGCTTGGATGATGAGGCTTACAAGGGCTTCTCATGGTGTCTAAGGGTTTCAAGGGCTTGGCGTCATATCTGTAACACGCCCAGGTACCCTTGTACGCCTCTGCCTTTCCTAAACCCTACACATCCTATAAACCTCATGAGCCTGAAACCCCACTAACCCTCCAAACCCGAAAGCCCTCGAACCCTGCAACTCTGAACCCTAAACCCTAAACCCTGTATAACCCTATATAACCCTAAACCCTAAACTCTAAACCCTAAACCCTAAACCCCTTCGAGGATGTCATCTTCCTGACCTGCGGCCGAGCCGAAACTGCCTACCTGCTGCTGCGGGGCGCGCTCACCTACTTTCATGACGAGGGAAGCCTGACTCTAAAACCTGCCATACTCCCCTCCCTCCCCCCCCCTGGCAAAAACACAACATGTTGCTAGGGTTTAGGGTTTACCCCATACCAGTTTACAAAAAGGCAAGTAGATAAAAAAAAAAAAAGAAACAGCAAGCCTGAGCCCCCTGAACCCTCAAAGCCCAAGCCTGAAGCGGTAGGGATTTAGGTACGAAGCCCGAGCAACCCCCCCCCCCCCCCTTTCCCCGAAGACCTACAAAGTGCCAGTCTAGAGGCCTTGATGGGAGCTCCCGGGAGTTAATGGGTAATATAGGGGCCTGAATAATTAGAATAGGTTTTTTTTTTTTTTGGGGGGGGGGGGGGGGGGGTTCATATAGTAATTGCTAAAAGGAAACCCTTACAAGGGAATAGTATTAGTAATTATTCCGAGCCCTAGAATAGCCTAAACCCTGAACCCTTCAGCCTCAACCCTGAACTCTAACAACCCGCCTATGCAACCGACGCGTGTGCCTCCACGCAGGGTTTTGGGGGTTTGGGGTTCGGGGTTCAGGGTTTCGGCTTTGGGGCTTTTTTTAGGATTAGGGGCTTAGGTTTCAGGGTTTAGGTCAAAGAGACACACACCATCAGTTTTCTTCAACCTAGGAAGCTAAGGTCCCCTGTGAGACCCTGACCCTGAAACCCTAATCCATCTGAAGCAGGGTTTATGTGGTTCCTTTTTAAAATTGGTGAGTGTATGTACTTGGTGTCCTTTTGGGGGTACAAGGAATATAAACCCTAATCCATATGTTGGCCAAGGACTAGCATCCCAGAAACCTTTCAAAGCACTCGCCACTCAAAGTCCTGAGCCGTGAAACTACGCTCCAGCCCATGCCACTCTTCCCTGTTGTAATCTGTTGCTGGGGTTAGGTTCCCTTATCTTAGTACCTGAATGAGTACAGTTTACACTTTTTGGGCTACTACTATCCCCTATAGAACCCTCATAGAAGTGAAAGTGTAGACTTTCTTGAGGCTTATGAACTAAGTTGTAAGATGCCCAGTAGTGCCATTCTTCCTCTTTTTTTGTGGGGGGGGGGGGGGGGGGGGGGGGGTTGTTCCCTTCCAAACCCCTGTAAGCAAAAAGTGCACCTCGCCTTCTTAACTCCGGTTGAGGAAAAAGGGCTTTTTGAATTGTCGTCCTCGGTTTCGTTTCGCCACCTGCCCTAAGCCCCTAAACCCTAAATTGGCCTGAAATCAGCCAAGGAGAGCAAGAGGTTCCACACACACTGTGGGTGGCGGAGGTTTGCCTTTGGATGCCATGGGTGCATCTTGGTCCGAATAGCGAGGGTTGTTAGGTCCCGTTAGTTTTAGACTTAAGAGTGCGAAGTTTTCTGCTAGCCAAATCCTAAACCCTCAACCCTAACCTCATCCACCCTAAGCACTAAGCCCTAAACCCTAAACCCCCCTGGGTTTGGGGTTTAGGGTCAAGGTACCATGTCACGGGGGTAACGACATCGTGGGCAAGACCGCGTTGAGGGCAGCGTGTGGCAAAATTTCGCAGTCTACGAGACCACTGTCGAAGCGACTGAGATTGTTCTTAGAGAAGACATCCTGAGACCATCTTCGGTTGCCGCAAAGCAGGGCAAACATGCTGCAATTGCGCAGGCAGTGTTTGTGCAGGCTTTCCCTTGAATTGTAGAGATGATTTGAGCCATTTGGGTTGGGCCTTGAAGGCGTAGAGGCTTTATGGGTCGTGTGGGCGAAGGAGCTCTTGAGGTTCAGACTTACGCAAGCTCTCCGCTCCTCCTACCCTAAACCCTCAACCCGAACAATCCCTTCAAATACAAAGCCCTAAAGCCTAAGGCTGAAGCTGCGGCACCTTGCAACCCATAAAGTTTCCCTAAACCCTAAACCCCGAAACCCCAACATTCTTGTATAGAACAGCCCGAAACCCTAAGCCCCAATACCAAGAGTTAAAGCTCGAAACCTTAAAAGCACCTTGCGGCCCGTATAAGCCCCTCGAGCATGCCAAGGCCAGCAGAGCGCCAAGAGGCCCGAAGTCTCTGAAGCCTAAAGCCAAAATTGAAAAATCTTGAGCCGTAAACCATAAAAAGCCCTAAAACCCTAAACCTTATAAGTTCTAAACCCCTAAGCCCTAAACCCCCTAAACCCCAAACTTTAAGCAGCGCAGGGCCCGTAAAGCTGGTTTAGGGTTCCGGCCCCAAGCTCCCATCAAAGCATCTACTCTGTGTTTTCTTGGGGGGTTGGGAGGGCGGCACCCTATAAGCCCAAGATGTAAGCCAAGACTAACTCAAGATCAAGATCCTAAGCCCTAGGCCCTAACACACAAACCCCTTAAACACCAAAAAAAGAAAACAAATATAGTAGCAATCAACACGGACAACCCCCCGCCCCCCAAGCAAAATAGTCAGCCCAAAGGTACCATGGCGACCCTAACCCCTAAACCCTAAACCCTGAACCCTAGCCCTAAACACTAAGCCCCAAACCCTAAACCCTCAAGACCAGGATAAATAGAAATTGTATGTGGTATCATCGTGAGTATCCCACGTTATTTGTCTGTAGAAATGAATTCAAAGCGCCTTCGGAAGGCCAAAATTCATCCAAAGTGGTTGTGTCATTCTGAATATCCCAATCCAAAGAACCAGCCCTCGCCACCAGCAGCCGCCTGGCCCCCCAGTCCCAGCCCCAACCAGCCGCCCGAGCCCCGGCCCCATCCCCAGCCCCAGTCCAAAAGCAAAAACAAAACTTTCGGAAAGCAAAAATCAAAACTCGCTCAAAACTTTCGCCCAAAACTCCGGACACAAACCCTATACCAAAGGTACCATGGCGACTTGGAGGCGGAAGAAGTCTCTCACCTGGCGGCCGTCAACGCCCCCTCCTTCTGCGAAGCCCTGGGCCAGTTCCTCGCCTCTCACTGAAGGGCTTGCAAGGGTATTTGGGGTTTAGGGTTTGGGGCTAGGGTTTAGGGTTTAGGGTTTAGGGTTTAGGGTTTAGGGTTTAGGGTTTAGGGTTTAGGGTTTAGGGTTTAGGATAACGCTGGAGCCCATGACGAAGTCCTTGAGAGTGGTATAAGAAATCCTTCCGGCAGCCCTTGACCAGAGCTTTCGGTGACCCACATCCCCAGAACTGCAAGCCCTATTCTGAGCCTGACAAGCCCTGTAAGTTTGTTTAGGGTTTAGGGTTTAGGGTATAGGGTTTAGGGTTTAGGGTTTTGGGGTTTAGGGTTTAGGGTTGTGGGTTTGGGAGTTTAGCGGTCCTGGGCGATCTGGGCTCCCGAAGCCCGAAGCCCTAAAGGCCTTGGGGCTTCGGGTTCAGGATGCCGAGGGGATCAAGTGGCGTTTCAGTTGAAATCTTTCGGTAGCGCTCGTGTTTGGCGCGCCGTGACACGGTAAACCCTACAAAGCCTCCAGGCCCGAACCCTAAACCCTAAACCCTAAACCCTAAACGCCTTATCTTCGAAGGTGCTGGCCCATACAGCATCTTGGCTGACGCCACGTGGGGGGGGGGGGGGGGGGGGAAGAAACGAGGAGCTACGTGAGTTGCAGGGCCAGCGTCGTCAAACCCTAAACCCTAAACCCTAAACCCCAAACCCTAAACCCCAAACCCTAAACCCCAAACCCTAAACCCTAAAACCTAAACCCTAAAACCTAAACCCCAAACCCTAAACCCTAAACCCTAAACCCTAACCTAAACCTTCCTTTGGGCTTTCTGGGGCTCGAAGGGTTTTCGGGCTTTCGGTCCTGGGAGCTGGATTAGGGTTTAGGGTTTAGGGTCTAGGGTTTAGGGTTTAGGGATTAGGGTTTAGGATGCAGGTCTTAGGCAGCCTTTGGGGTTGTAGGGCGTAGGGGGTCCCTCACCTTTCCTGAGTCGTCAGAGCTTGGAGCTTAGACCGCCCCCTTGGGTTTAGGGTTTAGGGTTTAGGGTTTAGGGTTCAGGCTTTAGGGTGTAGGGTGTAGGGTTTAGGGTTCAACCTCTCTTCGGGGAAGCTTTATAGGGTTTAGGGTTTGAGGGTGGTTTAGGGTTTGGGGTTTATGGTGGAGGATTTCTGGAGAATGTATACATGCTTGTTGCTGCGAGGAATGCTTCTTATGGTCCTTGTCTCCCTACTAAAAACACGCATGAGCTCCCAGAGAGACCTCCGCCCGAATTCCCAAAACCCTGAACACCACGAAAGCCCTGTGATACTTACAAGTCAATGTGTAAGCCCTTTATTTATTTATTTATTTATTCATGTGTTTTGGTCAGGGGGGGGGGGGGGTTCATACTAGCCCCCAAATGCCGGGCTCTTGAGCATTCTACCTCGAGACTCGATTGGTTGCTAGGCTCCTCATCCATGACGAAGCGCCTTACAGAAGCCGATGCCTTGGGAACCCTAAACCCTATAACCTAAACCCTTATACTAACAATCCTTAATAGGGAGTATAGTACCCCCTATGATGATCCTTTTCAAGGGCTGTTAGTCTAATGCCTTTAAGGGGCAACATCCCAAGTCCATGCCCTCTTTAACTTAACCCTCGGCTTACTTAAGCCTGGATTGCCGCCTATGACCCTAAACCCTAAACCCGAAACCCTAAACCCTAAACCCTAAACCCTAAACCCTAAACCCTAAACCCTATACCAAAGCCAGGCAGGCAGCCAAAGTGTACGCCCAGAGCTTCCTGCATGCGATGAAATCGAAGAAGCTGTTCTCGGCTGCTTGGGCAACCTACGACAGTTTTGGTCCAAAATGGGTTTAGGGTTTAGGGTTTAGGGTTTAGGGTTTAGGGTTTAGGGTTTAGGGTTTAGGGTTTAGGGTTTAGGGTTTAGGGTTTAGGGTTTAGGAACTCCAGAAAGGTGTAACATGGTTTAAGGATGATTGGAGCTGGGATTCCCTTTAGTATACTTTTTGGGGTATGGGGATAAGGACGTTCCAACTTTTTGGAGTTTACTGTAAGCTGACTCCCTCGCCCGCTATCTTCGTCTTAACACCCAACCCCGAAACCCGAAGCCCTGAACCCTAAGCCCTGTAAGTCGAAAATCCTAAGCCCTGAACCCCTGAACTTTGGCGTTTTGGAGTTCAAGCTTTGAGTTTGGGATGAACCCCCCCCCCCCCCACCCCCGAGTTTGGGATTCTACCGTTCAGGCGGCTTGGGTTGTTAGGGTCTGGGGTTTAGGGTTCAGGGTTTAAGGTGTAAGTTTAATCCCTAAACCCTAAACCCTAAACCCTAAACCCTAAACCCTAAACCCTAAACTCAGTCCTGCATGGTAAGGACGTCCTGCCCATCACAGGCGAGGACGAGCTCAAGTCTCTGGGAGGGGCCTCCCTTCTTCATTAGAGAAGGGGGCTTGAGGCGGTTTAGGGTTTAGGGTTTAGGGTTTAGGGTTTAGGGCTTAGGGCTTAGGGTTTAGGGTTTGGGGTTTAGGGGCTGAGACATTGCTGCTGGTTTAGTTCAGTCTACGCATTTTTTGCAAGGGACGCGGATGCTTGTGCCCGCCTCCATGTCCTGCATGCCAGGCTTCTGGCACGTCTGTGGAGCCATCCAAGCAAACGAGGTGTTCCCACAAGGGCGACGGCAAGGGAGAGTGTAGGGGTTTAGCGGTTTAGGGGTTTAGGGGTTTAGGGGTTTAGGGGTTTAGGGGTTTAGGGGTTTAGGGTTTAGGGTTTAGGGTTTAGAGACCGGAGAGACCCGTAACCTGGACCTCTCTAAGCCCTAAACCCTCAACCCTCGTTTCTCTAAAATCTGGTCCCTTTTGGGGTCTTTAGGGCGGCCCCTCTTGTTTAGGGGTACCCCAAGAAGGGGCCAGAATTAAGAGAGCCGAAACCCTAAACCCTAAGCCCTAAGCCCTAAACCCTAAACCCTAAACCCCCTACATCAGCACAGAAGCAACCTAAGCTCCAAAGTTGGGGTCGTTCGGGGACTGACGGCTCGCTGGCGGGTCCAGGCTACAGCCAAGGTGGGCTTGGGTACCCCGCGACAATATGCTTCTGAAGAAAACCCTAAACCCTAAACCCTAAACACTAAAGCCCTGACTATGTCAGGAAGGTTTTTGCTTTGCTTAATTGCTTGCATCCCCAACAGGGCGCCACATGTATACACGAAGGAAAGGCAGCGAGGGTCCATGTCTTAGACACCAATTGGAGTCCTTTGTCTTGGGTCTGCGAATAGAGGAACTCGTAGACCGTAATTATAGTTGCGCCCACAAACCCTAAACCCTAAACCCTAAACCCTAAACACGGGGTCTAGGTACAACGCTCTCAGCCTCTTACTTCTCATCTCTTCATCCCTCCCTCCTTCCCTAAACCCCGAACTCAAAAAAAACCATCCGAAAGCACTGCAAGAACTTACGTAGGCTTTAGGGGTTTTAAGGTTTAGGGTTTTGTAGGGTGCAGGGTATAGGGTATGGGGTTTAGGCTATAGGGTTTAGGGTGTGGGGAATCAGGGTCCCCTCTACAGCCCTAGGGCCAGGGACCTCCAAACCTTACGCCGCAAAAACCGTAACAATGCACCACCCCTACAGCCCTTGGGGTTTAGGGTGGGTTTTCGGGTTTAGGGTTCAGGGTTTAGGTGGCTTGGGTTTTGTCTTATTTCTGTTCTGGATTGTGGGTCGGACCTAAACCCTAAACCCTAAACCCTAAACCCTAAACCCTAAACCCTAAACCCTAAACCCTAAACCCTAAACCCTAAACCCGGAGGTCTTGCTGTCCACTCTTCTCGCGCAAGCATCAAGTTCAGAGACACGGCTGCGCGTGGGGGTAATCTCCCGGAGTCCAACTTGGTCCATTTTTGGGTTTAGGGTTTAGGGTTTAGGGTTTAGGGTTTAGGGTTTAGGGTTTAGGGTTTGTGGTGTAGGGTTCAGGGTTTAGGATTTAGGGTTCAGGGGTTAGGGTTCCCATACCCCTAAACCCTAAACCCTATACCCTAAACCCTTAAGTGCTTCAGGGCTTGGGGTTTAGGTCTTCGGGGAGCCCACCAGGGTACATAGCAACTACCCCGCTCTTTTTGAACGCGCAATACCTGGACCCGCTTGCTTTAGGGAATAGAGTTCGGGGTTTGGGGTCAAGTGTTCCTAGCATTTTGTTTGTTGAGGGCAGCAGGGTGTCGGATTTAAGGCTTCGGAGTTCAGCGGGGCTCAGGTAATTCGGGCTCGGGGTTTTGGGGTTCAGGGTTAACCCTAAACCCTAAACCCTAAACCCTAAACCCTAAACCCTAAACCCTAAACCCTAAACCCTACTCTCATAAGCTCTAAACACCCGACCTTGATCCCCGACCGATCTCCAGCACACTGTGACACCCCAACCCAGAAGCCTACATAAACCCCCGAACCCTCAAGATCCACCAAGTTTAGGGTTTAGGGTTTAGGGTTTAGGGTTTAGGGTTTAGGGAAAAGGTTCTGGCTCATGTGGGCAGTTCAATGCAGTTCATGAACTGTTGGTCCGTTTTGGGGCACCCTAAATGCAGGGTTTAGGGTTAGGGTTACTTTGGGGTCGTAGCAAATACAGGAACCCCTTATACTCTGACCCGGAGTAGGCCCTTGTTTCCCTTTTTGATCTGGGGTTCCCTTATAGTCTCCGAAAAACCAAAAAGGTCACCCGTTTTGCTCCTAGGCTACTCCTGGGTCTAGCATTAATATGAAGGGGGTTCAGGGTTTTAAGGGGCCCAGGATACTACCCTCGACACCATCGATGGATCCGCCGATGATGGATTGAGTGCTGCTGGCGCCGGATTTGAAGTGCCAGTACACGATGGTGACGGTTTACGGCAGCCCACAGCCACACCCAGGAAACCCATTAGAATCCCAGAAGTTCTTAACCCCGAGTTCAATACACGTTCTGAACCATACACAGATTCTCCGTGGCAGCCTTTTCAGGCCGAAGAATTCTGCCAGATGCCTAATCTGTGGCCGAAGTGCACACATTGGGCCTTGCCTTTGCCGGGTGGCGAAGACAATCTGGCGGTGCCTTGGTTTTGTCACTCTTGGCGGGTTCCACAACACCCCCCAAAACCCTCCACCCTGCAAACCTCCCCCCCTAAAAGCCCTCAGCCCTAAACACCCTACATCCTATAAGCCCTACAGCCGTACAACCTAATTATACGACACCCCATTAGACCTAAATCCTACTATCCCTACAAACCTGATGGGATCACCCCCTCACCGCAAGGAAGTCACTCAGATTCATCGTGCGAGGTATGCCTTAACGACCCCTAATGGTCCCTAAACCCTAACCCTAAACCCTAAACCCTAAACCCTAAACCCTAAACCCTAAACCCGGGGCTCCTTGCACCCTCACTCCCCGCGTCTGGGTCCAAAGCAAGAACTGGTACCGTAAGGTTGTCTAGGACCCAGAGTAGGCCCTTATCCCCGGGTTTTCGTGTTTGGGTTCCGTCGCAAGCCCGTTTAAAGCAAGAGAGGGTGTGCCCTGCTTCTCCTAGGCTACTCTTAGGTCTAGTTGTCTTGGCCATTAACGTCATCGAAACATCTAAACCTTAAACCCTAAACCCGACACCCGAAACCCGAAACCCTAACAAGACAGTGTGAGACGCTCCCAAAGAAGAGCGGAGGCTGAACTGCCATGCATTTTTATATAAGATTTCGGGCTAAACCCCAAACCCAAACCCCAAACCCTAAACCCTAAACCCTAAACCCTAAACCCTTGCGCAGCACGTGGGCACCATGCGCCTCCACTCCCCTTCTCTTTTGCCCGCGCGAAGATGCTCAGACGGGCGCTCTGATGTCTTGCAAAGCTCGTATGGGCAGTTCTCTTGAATATCGTCCCTTTTGGGGTGCCCTAAATAAGAGGGGGCCGCCTTAAAATAAGGATCCCAACAAGGCACATAATTTAGATACATCACCATCTGAGGTTTCTTGAGCCTACAATAGGGATTGAAGTACTTTGGGCTTAGGTAAATACCCACAGACTGTGACGGGACCCACACTCATCAATCCAAGATCAGAGCGTCCGCAGCCTGCTCAGATTTATGCGAGCTTCGTGGACGCAGGACAGGGGACGGGTTACATGGCGTTGCTTCTGCCGCGAGCTCCCCCACCCCAAACCCTATAAGCCGCCTAAACCCTAAACCCTAAAACCTAAACATCCTGGCTTTTAATTCCAGAGCCTGCTGTGTCCGCAAGCACGACATCTTGAGCTGCGCCTGTCAAAAGCGTGGAGAGTTGGGTCACTTGCTATTAAAGCTACTATTTGCCTAAGAACCTCGCAAAACCACAGCGTAATAATCCCTACATTGCCGAATATGGACTGTTTTAGTTGTTTTTGGGGTGGTTCTTGAGCAACTAGTAGAAAGGGTTTTCGGGTTTTGGGGTTTAGGGTTTTAGGGTTTTAGGGTTTTAGGGTTTTAGGGTATAGGGTTTAGGTTGAACGAAGCAAGCCCTTTCCATTCAAAATAATGATTCTGCGACATGCTCCTGAACATTGTAAAGCGATCCTGCCCCACCCCACATCGCCCCAAGCAAAAGCAGAAGTTGGGGTTTGGGGTTTAGGGTTTAGGGTTTAGGGTTAGGGGCCCTTGGGGCATTTCATATTTCCCTTTTTGGGTTTTAAGAGGATCTTGTTGAACATGTCTCAGAGGGTTTCAGGGCTATCCTAGCCCAATCTTCCTACAAAATCCTGTACCTGAAAAGCCTAAACCCTCAACCCTACACCGCACACTAAATCCTGAACCTGAAAGCTCTAACCCTCAACCCTCCCGCAAACCCTAGACCCTGCAAACCTTGAGCCACATGCAAATCTACCCTAGGGTTTAGGGTTTAGGGTTTAGGGTTTAGGGTTTAGGGTTTAGGGTTTAGGGTTTAGGGTTTAGGGTTTAGGGTTTAGGGTTTAGGGTTTAGAGTCTACTTCAGGCAACGTTGGTCTCCACAGCCGTGGACCAAAGGTCCAGGCTCTATGCCAGCGCCCGAGCATTCTGTGGTTCGGGCTTTAGTTGAAAGCTTCGGGTTTTGGGTCAAACCCTAAACCCTGAACCCTAAACCCTAAACCCTACACAGTAGCTCATTGGAGACTGCTTGAGGGGCTTTAGATTTGGGCCTGTTGGGTCGGGAGTTTGGGGTTTATAGCGGGTTCTAGTAGGGTTTAGGGTTTGGCGTTTAGGGTTCGGGTTTTAGGTTTCGGGGGGTTTAGGGCTCAGGTTTCCTGGTGTTGGGACCAAGTCTGCTGCACATGACATGTACCAAAACTATCAGATCCAGGAGCACGACGGAGTTCGTCAGGACCTTTAGGCCCTGAATTTTCCACCACAAGAACCTCGCAAAAGTTGGCCCCTTAAACCTTAAACCCTAAACCCTAAACCCTAAACCGCCCTAAACTCAACCCCAAACCCCGGCCAAGGCCTTCGCAGCGGACAACGAGCTTCCGCTTCCCTTAGCTTTTTCTGGACTCAGGCACGTTCTAAGGGTTTAGGGTTTTCGGTTTAGGGATCAGGGTTTAGGGTTTAGGGCTAGGGTTTTGGGTTTAGGGTTTAGGGTTTAGGGTTTAGGGTTTAGGGTTTAGGGTTTAGGGTGTAGGGCTTAGGATTTGGTTTATTAGGCTTTGGGGTTTAGGGTTTAGGATTAGGGTTTAGGGTTTAGGCTCAGGGTTTGCCCCCCCCCCCCCCCCCTCCTCCTCCAAATATTCTCTAGCGCAAGATTTGGGTCTTCTAGGGGCCTACCGGATATTGGGATTTTGGGTCTATGTCCTCTGGGGCGGGGGTTTCAAGTGTTCAGCTGCTAGTTATTAGGGTTAGGACTGCTTAGGTGAGGGTTTGTGCGTTTGGGGGTGGAGTTTCGGGTCTGTTTAGGGCTTACCTTAAACCCTAAACCCGAAAAAAGGCAGCATAGGTTTTAGGGGCTCGTAGGATGAAGACTTCAGTTCGGGCTTGTACGGTTTGGGGTTAAGGGTTCAGCGTTAAGGGTTTTGGGTCCAAGTGTCTGGGGTTTAGGGCTCAGAATTTAGGGTCCCCAAGCCCTGAAACCGAAACCCTAAACCCTAAACCCTAAACCCTAAACCCTAAACCCTCTGAGGGTGTGCAGGGTGTACGGGTGGTCGTTTCCATCCCTCGCGATACGGAAGGTGCCCTTGTCCTCCTGCCGAGCTGGATCAGGCCCTCGCAGCCCAAACCCGAATCCCGAAACCCTAAACCCTGGGTCTAGATAGATATTTTAGAGTTTTGAGTTTAGGGTTTATAGGGTTTAGGGTTTAGGGCTAGAAAGTTTAGGTGGCCAGGGTCCGGGTGGCGGGTGTAGGATTTTGGGCTCACGGCTTTACAGTTGTATTTCTTCGGGGGCTGGTTTTGCAGCCGCCCCACCGCACCATCCAGCCAGGGTTTAGGGAAAGTTTAGGGTTTACGGTTTTATAGGCTTTACGGGTTAGAGGGTTTAGGGTTTATAGGGTTTAGTGGTTGGGATGTAGGGTTTCGAATCCGGGTCTGGTGGGGTGGTGTGGTCCGACGTTTGCGGAGGTTGGCCGGTTTCGGGCGTATTCTAGGCCACTCCCCACCCCTCCCATCCTCTAGGGTTTAGGGTTTAGGGTTTAGTGTCTATTCCCTCTAAATCCTGAACCCTAAACCCTACATCCTAAAACCCTAAACCCTAAACCCTAAACCCTAAACCCTAAACCCTAAACCCTAAACCCTAAACCCTAAACCCTAAACCTCCCCCATGGCGCCCAGCTTATGCTCACCCACTCCTGGGAGGTGGACGGCGTGGGTGGCATAACTTCGCAAGGCCCCTGACTCGAAGCTCGTTGATCTCCTGTCTAGCTCTGGGGCCCTGGGGTTTAGGGTTTAGGGTTTAGGGTTTAGGGTCTAGGGTTTAGGAGTTAGGAGTTAGGTTTGGGGGGTTCAGAGGCTTAGGGGTTGAGAGGGTTTGGAAGCTCAGCTGAAGAGCTCAATATTTCGAGCCGTGGCTACCGATGATTCTGCAACCCTCAATCCCTCAAACACCCACGCGTCTGATAAACCCAGCCCCTGTACCCTAAACCCTAAACCCTAAACCCTAAACCCTAAACCCTAAACCCTAAACCCTCCGCCCCAAGCCCCCTGAACCCTGTGCTGGGCGACTGCACCCTCGGAGGTTTAGGGCTTCTTGTGCTCAGACTTAGGGGTACTTAGGAATTTCTAAGCAACAACTAAAACTGCAATTTTTGCTAGGGTTGAGGGTTCAGGGCTTCTTATCCACAGAGGTTTCTGGCTTAGAGCCTAAGAATATTGGGTTTGGGGTTGTAGGATTTTTAATTGTGGGGTTTGGGGGGTTTGGGGGTTTCGGGTTGTGGTTGGGGGGTTATGGTTGGGAGGTTGCACAGGATGTCGCACTGTTGGGTTGGTGGTTCAGGGTTTAGGGCTTGCGGAGGTTTAGGATGGTATCAGAGCTTGTGAGTGGGTGCCTTGCGTGCTTAGATCGCCCCCAGAACCAGCGAGTCCTCGGGGCAATTGCAGGAACGCGAACTTGTTCAATAGCACGCAACACGTCGAGTGCAGTTTCGATATCAAGTCCGTGGACGTGGCAGAGATCGAGAAATGGGAAAGGGCCCAGAACCAGAGCAGGTGCCTGGACAATTCTCCTAAGCCGATCGAGGAACTGGAAGTGCGCATGTTTCCGGAGATGTCTGAGAGTTCTAGGGCGCCCTAAACTGTCTCAGGGGCCCCAAGGGGGGCACTTGGGGGATGTATCCCTAAACCCTAAACCCTAAACCCTAAACCCTAAACCCTAAACCCTAAACCCTAAACCCTAAACCCTAAACCCCAGACCCCAAACCCTAAACCAAAAACATGGGGTATTAAACGAGGTGGGAGAACAGTGCCAAAGCCCTTTTTCCTCCAAGCCCTGAGCTTTGCAACCACTGACGGTTTAGGGTTTAGGGTTTAGGGTTTAGGGTTTAGGGTTTAGGGTTTAGGGTTTAGGGTTTAGGGTTTAGGGTTTAGGGTTTAGGGTTTAGGGTTTAGGGTTTAGGAGCAACAAGCCGGCTCCCACTGCCTGCGCAACCCCGAAGCCTGCAAGACCAAACAAGCCTGAAGCCTGGGTTTAGGGTTTAGGGTTTAGGGTGTAGGGTTCAGGGTTAAACCTGAGACCTTATAGCCCGGCCTGAAAAAACAACTCAAACCTCCCTCCAAGTTCCTGAACTTCATCGAACACCCTAATCAGACTCCAACACCTAAGCCGTAAACCCTACACCCAAATCATACTCCAACCCCTAAGCCGTAAACCCTACGCCCTGAAACCTGTCAACTCTCCCCCAATAAGAAACAACCATAAAAACAGTAAGAAGCAGAAGAAGATTAGGCAAACCCTATAATCCCTAAGTTAAGTTCTGCCAGTCGATCGCGGCGTGATGGTTATGTGGGAAGCTTTCGAGGCATGCATGAGGGGGGGGGGGGGGGGGGGCAAAGGAGAAGGGGGATTGAGGTTTCATTTACCCTAAACCGTAAACCCTGAACCCTAAACCCCAAACCCCAAACCCTAAACTAGGATAGGGCTCTTGAACCCTAGCGACCCTATGCACCCTAACCCGGCCCTGTGGATACTTGGCTTGGGGTTCGGTGCCATCGAGGTGTCTTGATACCAAGGGGTTAAGACTCGTACCCCTAACGTTGTACCCCAAAGGTTCCCCTCAAAAAATACTCCTAACAGGGCCCTTATGTTCCCTTATAGGATCTTCATAAAGGGACTATGTTGGCTTTTGGGACATTTGTTATTTTCCTTATTTGGGTTTATAAGTGACCCTATATATGAATATTTGTTCAGTGGGTTTAGTGGCCAACCCAGGGGACCACTTTGGGGGGTCCTTGGTCGAGAGTCCCATGATTGACGTTTCTTGTGAGCCTTGGGTGACCGACCCCCCCCCCCCCCCCCCCCCTTCCTTCCTAGTTCACCCAGACCTATGCCTTGCAAAAGCACCCTCAAGCCCTAAACCCTAAACCCGAAACCCCAAACCCTATCCTCCAAACCCTAAGCATCAGACCCCCCAACCCAGCCTAAGCCCCAAACCCTACCCAAATCCAAAGCCCGAAGCCCGAAACACAGCTGATCTCAGTAATGTAAGTGTTTTTTTTTGAACTGAGACCCCTGAACTGAAATGAGAGTGTTTTTTGAATTGAGACCCCTGAACTGTAATGTAAGTTGTTTTTGAACTGAGACCCCCGAACTCCCTTCAAGCCCGAAATTGCAGACTTCTTTCAAACCCTTCAGGCAGCGATGGCCCCTCAGCCCTAAACTAACTCGAGTCAATGCAAGTGTTTTAACTCGAGTCAATGCAAGCGTTTTTTGTTGAACTGAGACCCCTGAACTCCCTTCAAGCCCGAAATTGCAGACTTCTTTCAAACCCTTCAGGCAGCGATGGCTCCCTAAGCCCTAAACCCTAAACCCTAAACCCTAAACCCTAAACCCTAAACCCTAAACCCTAAACCCTAAACCCTAAACCCTAAACCCTAAACCCTAAACCCTAAACCCTAAACCCTAAACCCTAAACCCTAACCCTTCAGGCATTGATGGCCCTCCCCTGTGACAAGCCTCTGCTTTTGTCTCTGGGCGGTCCTGGCTGCGCCCAGGCCACTGGTGGCGGGTTTAGGGTTTAGGGTTTAGGGTTTAGGGTTTAGGGTTTAGGGTTTAGGGTTTAGGGTTTGGGGCTATCGGGTCTAAAGACCCTATAATGCCCTTTGACCCTAAAACCGTTTTAGGGTAAAAGGGCAACGTGGACTTAAACAACAGTTGTGAAAAGTACTTTCACATGGTTTTCGACTGACTTGGTTTTGCATTGGGAGTCCTTCGATAATGTCTCGGGCGAAGGGTTTAGGGTTGGGCTCAATGTCTCTTCGTGCGCGTTGGGCCTGTTGAAGGTTTAAGGGCCTTAGGCTTGCGGGCTCAAAGCATAGGGTTAAGGTGATTGAGGAGGTTTAAGATTGAGGGGTTGAGTGGGTTTTGGGAATTTTGGCTGAGAGTTTGGTCCGCAACCCCGAACCCAAGAGCTGCCGTGGTTTAGGGTTTAGGGTTTAGGGTTTAGGGTTTAGGGTTTGGGGTTTAGGGTTTAGGGTTTAGGGTTTAGGGTTTAGGGAAGGGTCTGGATCCTTCAGTGGGCACCTCCCCGCCCATTCAAGAACCTCTAAAATGGAATGCCGAAGACCTGGGGCTTTGATACCAGAGCAGGCCCTTTTTCCCTTGTTTATGGTTTAGGGTTTAGGGTTTTAAGGTTCACCTGTAAGCCGCTTCGTTACTTTTGGGTCTAGTCTAGTTGAGGGTTGCCAACCAGACATTTTTTGTGGTTTGGGTCTCGAGGTCCCTGTCACGAAAGCCCTGCCCCAGGTACACAACCTGTGTTGCTGCGGCTTATACGTCGGGGGTCTTGTGTAGAAGTAGGCTTGGAGTTGTGCAGGTAACGCTGTATTTCGGTGTCCCCAAACCCTAAACTTCCCTAATTACTAAACCCCGAACCCCAAACTCCAAACTCCAAACTCCAAACCCCAAACCCCAAACCCCAAACCCCAAACCCCAAACCCCAAACCCCAAACCCCAAACCCCAAACCCCAAACCCCAAACCCCAAACCCCAAACCCCAAACCCCAAACCCCAAACCCCAAACCCCAAACCCTAAACCCTAAACCCTAAACCCTACGCCCGCAACCCGAAACCCGAAACCCTAAACCCTAAACCCCAAACGCTAAATTTAAGAGCCTCCGGCTCAAGCCGCCGACCCCGCAGGAGAACAAGTTTAAGGTTTGGGGTTTGGTGATTTTGTTTGCGGTTCCTGTTGGGGGGGTGGGCGCGGGGGTGGGGGGGGGGGGTTGGGGGGGTTGTGGGGGCCGGGGGCGGGGGGCTGGGGGTGTTGAGGGGGGGGGGTAGGGGGGTGGGGGTGGGGGTGGGGGGGTGGGGGGGGGGGGGGGGGGGGGGGGGGGGGGGGGGGGGGGGGGGGGGGGGGGGGGGGGGGGGGGGGGGGGTTTTTTCCAAAAGAGCCCCTATGCCCTGTGCGAAAACGCCTATGGTCCATGAGTTTACGCGGTGTGGGTGGCCTGTTCCTCCACGGAAAAGCTGGCGGGGTACCCCCCCCTACCCCCCCCCCGGGTTTTTGGAGGGTAAGGAGGGAAAGAGGGAGGTTTTCACCTCCTTTTCCCATCCAACACGCCGCCAGGGTCGGCGGACTCTAAACCCTAAACCCTAAACCCTAAACCCTAAACCCTAAACCCTAAACCCTAAACCCTAAACCCTAAACCCTAAACCCTAAACCCTAAACCCTAAACCCTAAACCCTAAACCCTAAACCCTAAACCCTACGCTTGGAAAGGCGGGCAAGTCGAGCCTTCTCAGCGAACTCCTAGGGCTGTCCTGCGCCGTGGTGGATCGCCCGGAGGTGCCTCTGGGGGGTTTAGGGTTTAGGGTTTGGGGTTTAGGGTTTAGGGTTTAGGGTTTAGGGTTTAGGGTTTAGGGTTTAGCCCTAAATGCCACACTGTAAGCCCTGGAATTGAGTTTGGGGGTGTTGGGTTCAGAGGCAACGGGCTTGGCAGCTTTGGAGGTATTCAAAAAATAGGGGTCGGAACAATTACTAGTACTGTTCCCTCATGGTCCTTTCATAAGTCTACGATAGTATCCCCCCCAAAACCCTATTCTTATTACCAAAGCCCCTGTAGCTAAACCCTAGCCCTAAACCCTACACTCTAAACTCTAAACCCTAAACCGGAGAGATGCGGGAGACAGAAGCTTTCAAGCCGTAAAGAGAGACTTCGCGAGTCCACTTGAACCCAAAAAAGCCTGAACCCTGAACCCTAGACCAACCCTAAACGCCATACCCTAAACCCTGAGCCCTAAACCCTAAACCCTAAACCCTAAACCCTAAACCCTAAACCCCTGGGCCATCGAAGAACAAGCCGGCCGGTTGAAAGCCCGGAACACACAACCCCACGTTTCCTAGGACCCGGAGAAGGCCCTTCTTTCCTTTTTATAGGGTTTTAGGGTTTAGGGTTTAGGGTTTAGGGTTTAGGGTTTAGGTTCCCTTGCAATCCCCTTTTAAAGCCAAAACGGGTACCCTTTTTATCCCTGGGCTACTCCTGGGTTTAGTTGAATCATCTAGTTATGTCATTCAAAGCAAGGGCACAGAAGTTTACTGGCGGGAGTACCTATGTATTCGAAATCTGCATTGCAGGGGGACGCTTTATCAAGGTTTAGAGCTTAGAGGTCTTACTATATCTACTCGATCAACAATTGGAGTTTCCGCACGAGCACTAAAGATGATCAAAAGATGTAGGGGCACCACAAACGGAATACCGCAATCAGGCAATGCAATGAGTCAACACCACTACTCAAGGTTTGCGATGTCGGTGCCAAGGAACCAGAGAAGGCTCTTATTCCCTTTTTTGGGTTTAGGCCCCTTATAAGCCCCTGAAAACCAAAAGGGCACCCTTTTTGTTCCTAGGTCATTCTCGGGTCTGGATTCGGGTTTTGAGTTTCGGCATGCTGCAACTCTGCTTCTAGGCCGATACAGCAGCAACCGCGCGGCTGGGGCAATGCAGGCCAGCTTTTTCCAGGACACCCCAGAGACACACATTAAGACCCTTACTACACCCAAACTCCTACAGACCCCTCCCCCCCCCCCATCCCCCCCCAGCCCACCCCAACGATCCTATTTTCATGTGAACCTACAGACCTAAACTTCAAATCCTAGGCCCTAAAACCATAGGGTTTAGGGTTTAGGGTTTAGGGTTTAGGGTTTAGGGTTTAGGGTTTAGGGTCTAGGGTTTAGGGTCTAGGGTTTAGGGTTTAGGGTTTAGGGTTTAGGGTTTAGGGTTTAGGGTTTAGGGTTAAACCCTGAACCCTAAACCAAGGATGCAAAGCTGGGGGCTGCTCATGCAACCGACACTCAGACCCGGAGTGGGGCCCTCATTCCCTTTTTTTGGGGTTTAGGTTCCCTTAGAAGCCCCTTTTAAATCCAAGAAGGGCGCCCTTTTTATTTCCCTAGGTTACTCTGAGGTGTAGTCAAGCCTCTCCAGGGAGTTCGCCGAAGAGTTTTGGGCGTTCAGGGGTTGAGGGGGATTTGGTCTTAGGGCTAAGGGTGAACCCAACACAATCCTAAAACCCCTTCCCTAAACCCTAACCTGGATCATATTTTCTGGGTTAGGGTTTAGGGTTTAGGGCTGAGGCTGTAGGGTTTAGGGGTTAGGGTTTAGCGTCTAGGGTTCAGGGTTGAGGGTTGAGGGTTTAGGGTTTAGGGTTTAGGTTTTTTCAACCCTTTGGCAGATCTCCTGCACATTCGCCCGGCGTCGATCTTCTGCAATGCGCGGTGCGACGCTTGGGCCCCCCCAACCCCTGAATAGGGATGTAGGGTTGTTACGAGCTTGTTGGGTTTATAGGGTTTGTAGGGTTCAAAGGCTGAAATTAACCGTGTCAACTTTGGTCGTGTTTATAGGATTGATGGGGTTTGTAGGGTTTTAATGGGTTTATGGAGTTTGTAGGGTTTATAAGGTGCAATTAGGGTTGACACGGATGAGGGGTATGGCTAGTTGGGGGATGTCTAGTTGCATGGCTGGTTTGCAGAAATCTGACAGTTCGGCACCCCCACAGCCCAATCTAACCCTGAACCTAGAAACGCCTAAGCAACCAAAGGAGCTTCAAGTCCAGGGAAGTCATTACCCTCTACAATATTATCCCCCGTGACCATGTATGTATATTATAAAGCACCCAAAATGTCCCCCCCCCCCTCAAGTCAGCTTTGCCTTGCAAACTAGGCATGTGGGTTCCTCCCGAAGATCCTGTGATGACAGATGGCATGAACAATCCAAATGCCACGACAAAGGATCTCGGGGGAGAATTGTACCGTTTAGGGTTTAGGGTTTAGGGTTCAGGGTTTAGGGTTCAGGGTTTACCACATTTGTGGAGGAAGCTTGCCAGAAACCAGCTCTTCAATCAACAGCTCTCTTTTGTCAAAGTCGGCCACTGGAATGAACGCCTAGCAACCTCTTCGATGTCACAGAACAAGTGCTTCCTTAAGAGCGTGACGTCCGATGCGCGTGCCTACTTTGCCCCGGATCCGGCAGAAAGATTGCTTGCCAATGTGATGCTGGCGCCTTACCGCAACGCCTCCATTTGTCCCATCCTTGTACTCCCACAAAGCATCTACCGGACTTCCTCTCGCGAAGGCTGGAGACCGTCATCGGGATGTAGGTTTCCAGGGTTTGGGGACGTTTGAGTTCATTGGGTTTATGGGGTTTGTAGGGTTTAATTATAGGTTTGCAGAGCTTGGGGTCGGAAAGAAGGGTTTAGAGGGTTGAGGGGTTTGATAACTCAGACCCCGGCATCGTAGGTCCTCCGGGTGGGTGGGGGGTTCTAAGGTCATGGCTAGTAGCGGCTAGTATGCACAAATTTGGCATTTAGGTACCCTGCCGCCCTTGACCCCTCAACCTAGAAAAGCCTGTAAAATAACTTTGGTATATCAGGAGCTACCAGTGGAGGGAATTCCTTCATCAATTCACCTGAAGTAACTAACCTTGTCCTCTTGTAGCTCTACAATTAGTCACTTCATACAACCCCTAATTCTCGTCACATAGGAATCGGCCAATTCATTAGAGCCCCGTGAGCTCCAGAGTTTCAGAGGCTTTGGGTGTTACGCACCCTAAACCCTAAACCCTAAACCCTAAACCCTAAACCCTAAACCCTAAACCCTAAACCCTAAACCCTAAACCCTAAACCCTAAACCCTAAACCCTAAACCCTAAACCCTAAACCCTAAACCAACCCTAAACCATTGCGCAGGAGGATGCTGCGGTGGGTCAGGGCGTTTAGGGATTAAACTGCGGACTGCCATTTTAGTGCTTATTGCAGGAGCCCTAAACCCTAATCCCTAAACCCTAAAGCCTAAAGCCTCAAAGCGGTTCTCCGGGGCCAGAGTTCAGGGTTGGCTTGGGGCTGTTGGCGGGGCTCGTCTCATAGTGTGCAGGAAACCCAAAACCCACTTTTCTTTCGGGGGGATAAGTGTGGGATTGCTGAAGCTGCCTTTTCTGAAGGCTTTGAACACCATGATTGCCCAACAACCCTAAACCCTGAACTTTTCACGAAGTAGGTAGGGCTCAGGCTTATTTGGGGTGCTGCCCTACACCTAAACCCTACCTAAACCTAAAACCTAAACACTAAACCCTATAAGCCCTAAATCCTAGACCCTAATCTCCTACTTGTCGCTGCCTGGCCAAGGCGCCACTGAGCTGGGCAGCGGATGTTCATGGCTGCCCCTGGCTTTGGTTTAGGGTTTAGGGTTTCGGGTTTAGGGTTTAGGGTTTGAGGTTTAGGGTTTAGGGTCATAGGTTATAAGGTTATAAGGTTATAGGGTTGTAGGCTTAGGGTTTATGGTTAGTTGGTCGGGTTCGGATTCGTGACGGCTTCGGGGAGCCCCTCTCGCCCAATGCGCATGCGTTTTTCGGGTTTGGGGTTCTTGTTTGGGCTCAGGATTGATCGTTTCTTTGTTTCCGGGGCGGGGGTTTTGGGTTTTGGGTTGGGGCTCAGGGATACTCTTATGCGGTACAGGGTGGTCGTCTGTTCGCGCCCATGTGGGGGTTGAAGGCTTAGGGTTCTCCGAACCCAGCCAACTGTGCGTAACCCTAAACCCTAAACCCTAAACCCTAAACCCTAAACCCTAACCCCCCCCCCCCCCCCAAATTTCTTCTTCCATACTTGCGCTCAGGAGTCGACACCTTAGCTTTGCCTTCTTCTCAGGAGGAAGGTTCCCTGCAAAGCACCCGAATAATCAAAAAGCGTGGTCCCTACGCCCCGCAACCCGAAACCCGAAACCCTAAACCCTAAACCCTAAACCCTAAACCCTAGACCCTAAACCCGAACCCTAAACCCTAAACCCTAAACCCTAAACCCTAAACCCTAAACCCTAAACCCTAAACCCTAAACCCTAAACCCTAAACCCTAACAACTACAAGCCGCGGGACGTCGTTGCAGCTCAGGCTCTTTGGGCGACCCGACCTGGACGGAGCTCCTGACTCGTTTGATGTCTAGGGTTTAGGGTTTATTTTTAGGGTTTAGGGTTTAGGGTTTAGGGTTTAGGGCTTAGGGGGTTTGGGGGTTTAGGTTTAGGGTTTAGGGTTTAGGGTCCAGCGTTTCGCGCTTAGTGCAGCTTTTAGAGGGTTTCGGGATTGATCATGATTCTGGGTTTGACTAGGAGGGCTTTAGGTTCATTTTAAGAATGGTTCTGACACCACAGATCCGTTCCTGCTCATCCCAATTACAGTGTTGGTGCCCTTACCTCCACACCGTAAGCCCTAAGCCCCACAACCTTCTCCACTAGAGAGAACTGAGAACTGCCCCCTAAACCCTAAACCCTAACCCTAAACCCTAAACCCTAAACCCTAAACCCTGAACGCCCCCAAAATGCAGGCTCTCATCGCCACTCTCGGAGCAGTCAGTTCCTTGACTCTGCTTCACGTCTCGGCCGATGACTTCATGGCACTGGCCTTAGCATTGCCATGGCGTGGGGTTCAGGGGTCTCAACCCTAAGCCCCTAAACCCTAAACCCTAATCCCTAAACCCCAAACCCCAAACCCCAAACCCCAAACCCTAAACCCTAAACCCTACACCCTACAACCCAAACCCCAAACCCCAAACCCCAAACCCCAAACCCCAAACCCCAAACCCCAAACCCTAAACCCTAAACCCTGCACCCTACACCCTACACCCTAAACCCCAAACCCCAAACCCTAAACCCTAAACCCTAAACCCTAAACCCTAAACCCTAAACCCTAAACCCTAAACCCTAAACCCTAAACCCTAAACCCGAACCAACGTAAACCTCTACAAACCTCCCTTATGCCCAAACACCTACAGGGTAGGGGCTCTTCCGAACAACTAAGCCTTCCAAAAGCACTCACGGCCCGGAGTTCGGTTAGGGTGGAGGGTTTGGGGTGTACGGTGTAGGGTTTCGGGCTTTCAGGTTGAGGGTTTGGTGTTTGGGGTTAAGTGCGTGAACTGAGGAGCTTAGGGTTTAGTCAAGGAAGGGGATGTGTGAACAGCTTGCGTGTAGTAAAGAATTTGGATTTAGGGTTCACTTACTGTTGGTTGGCCCTGAAAGGGTGGATATGTATGTATACATATGTATATATACATATCCACCCTTTCAGGGACTATATTGGGCACCTCATTCCCTCATTCCCTACTAACCAACAGTAAGGTTAGGGTTTAGGGCTTGTCTGTATTCTGAGTGTACTAGGGTTGCAGGGTTCAAGGTCCCAGGGTCATTGACTGCCGCCGGGAGCCCTTGGACCCTGGGTTTAGGGCTTTAAACTCTAAAACTCTAAACCCTAAACCCTCAACCCTGAAACCCTAAACCTGAAACCCTGAACCCTAAACCCTAAACCCTAGAACTCAAACCCTAAGCCCTAAGCCCTAAGCCCTAAACCCTAAACCCTAAACCCTAAACCCTAAACCCTAAACCTAAACCCTGCTAAAGTCCCAGGTGCACGAGGATGAGCGGCCGGGGCCTTACTTCGGCCCTTGCGGCCAAGCAGGGGTTTAGGGTTTTGGGTTTAGGGTTGCGAGGGTTCCAAGCTTGCGGTCATTGCAAGATTTTAGTTCTTAGAGGTGGGTTGTGAGCGTCGTGAGGGTTTGGGGCTTACGGTTATTGTAGGATTTAGGGTTTAGGGTTTACGGTTTAGGGTTTAGGGTTATTGAGATTCAGAGTTTGATGGCAAACGAGGAAAGTTGAAGTCTCGTTGTTCAGGACTTGGGCCCCTCAAGTCGTCACTCCATATCGTCCTCTATGGCAGGCCTCAGTATCTACTAGGTGTGTACAAGGAGTCTATATTCCCCCTTAAACAGTAAACACTAAGCTGAAGTGCTTAACCCTAAACCCTAAACCCTAAACCCTAAACCCTAAACGATTCGTGTCAGTTGTGTAGCCATCAGGGTTTAGATATTTGTAGATGTGGGCTGAGGTGACGTAGGGGTTCAGGGTTTAGGGTGTAGGGTTTAGGATTTAGGGTTCAGGGTTTAGGGAGCACAGGCCAGCACCCAAACGCCCGACAGACTCTCGAGGCGGCGCGGGTTGGTTGATCTTGGCTTTCCGGGCTTGGCACACCAAACCCACACCCTGGATCCCTTTTTTCCAGTTACTTCTGAAGACGGGTTTAGGGTTTAGGGTGTGGAGTTTATGGTGTCTTCAGAATCTGGGCTCTACATGTCATGGATTTGAGGGAGTAGACGGTTTAGGGTTTAGGGTTTAGGGTTTAGGGGAAGCTCCCTGAATCATCCCTAAGCCTTCGCCCATGGCTTGGTCACTTCCGCTCGTGCTTTGAGGTCGAAGCTTTGGCTTGTGGACTATGTGGAGCTCAGAAACCCTGAAAGGGCCCACATGCTCCTCTAATGGGGTTATCCTTTTCATCCACAAGCCCCCCCTATATAAACCCTACATAGTGTAGGGTGTATGCGCTCCGAACTGGAGGGCTCATATATGGGGGTTTCCGACATTAGGGGCACATTTTTGGGTCCGTAGTATAAGGGGATCTCGCTATTTCGGGGTCTATTTTGGGGTCCCCTAGTTTCGAACCCCCCCCCCCCCATATCTCTAGGCTTCGGATTAGTGTTTTTGTTTGTTGTTGGCTAGGTTACACCAAATCCGTGGCTTGCAGATGTCTCTAGGCCATGAGGGTTTGGGGTTTAGGGTTTAGGGTTTGGGGTTTAGGGTTTAGGGCTTAGGGTTTAGGTTTAGGGTTCAGGGTTTAGGGCTCCGGAAGCCCGAAGCACTTGGAGGTGGCAGTACGCAGCTGTCCCGGCGGGCGAGCCAAAGCAAGGACTCTGTGTGGGCCTCACTGTGCCCAGCTGGCAGGAACCCCCAACCGCAAGGGCTTTGCTTAGGATTTAGGGTTTCGGGTTTAGGGTTTAGGGTTTAGGGTTTAGGGTTTAGGGTTTAGGGTTTGGGGTTTAGGGTTTGGGGTTTGGGGTTTAGGGTTTAGGGACTGAGGGCTCTTAGGTCTTATATAGGCTATCGGAACACAGGGATAGGGCTCCACAGTTTGGGCACCTTAGGAACCTCCTCCCTAAAACCAACCCGGAAGCCCTCTGTCTGATTTCGGCGTCTGTAAGAAGACCCCAACTGTACCACCTTACTTCCCTGGGGTGGCAAGTTAGGGTTTCGGGTTTCGGGTTTAGGGTATGACAATAGCCTTGCGCAAAAAGTAGCTCCAGCTGCGTGGGGTGGGCATTTCTTTCCCAAAAGCCGAAACAATTCAACAGGAAACACACACACACATTAGGGTTTGTAGGATCTACTTGTCCCTGAAAGCAACCTAAGTCCTGAACCCTGAACCCTTTTCATGGCCTTGATGGAGAGGCAGAGTTGTTTCAGCCAGAAGTGGCTACTGATATTCGAGCCCTAAACCCCAAACCCTAAACCTACCCTGAGCCGTGAAGCCTGAACCCTGAACCCTGAACCCCAAACCCTAAACCCCAAACCCTAAACCCTAATGGGCATGTCCGTTGCGGTCGGTTCCGAAGATCATGATGCAGGATGTCGGGTTAGGGTTTAGGGTTTAGGGTTTAGGGTTTAGGGTTTAGGGTTTAGGGTTTAGGGTTTGGGGTTTGGGGTTTGGGGTTTAGGGTGTAGGGTTTAGGGTTTGGGGTTTGGGGTTTGGGGGTTGGGGTTTGGGGTTTGTGGTTTGGGGTTTGGGGTTTGGGGTTTAGGGTTTGGGGGTTGGGGTTTGGGGTTTGGGGTTTAGGGCATTCTAACCGGTACTAAGTAGTAGTCTTAGTTAGGGCTACCTTCACAAACCAAAACCCTTTCTTTTGTAGGTTATTATCATAGTACCCATATAGGGTTCTTAGGTAACCTACAGCAGAGTAGGTTGTGGGATCTTTAGGTAAGCTCTATGTTGAATTTAGGCCAGACGCACATACAACCGCTAGACATCCGACATAGCCCGGCATCTCAACCCCATCTGCATGCCCTAATTTGTAGGGTTTAGGGTTTAGGGTTTAGGGTTTAGGTTTCCCTCAGGTGTCTTCCGTGAATTCCAACCCTACGCCCGGGTTCCTGGCATCAACTTGACACCATTCAGGCTCTGGGTCGGGTTTGGTGTGGTTTGGTGTTAAGGTTCTGCTTGTTGGGTTTTGGACATCGAAGCACCCTAAACCCAAATCCCCTAATAGGGTTCCCCTAAACCCTAAACCCTAAACCCTAAACCCTAAACCCTAAACCCTAAACAGTTCTTGGAGGTTCAGGACGTAGGCGCCTGTGGGACTCAGGGGTCTGGGGATATCAGGGGTTTAGGCGTTCAGGGGTGTAGGGGCCCCAGAGTTTAGGGGTAAGTTTGGGCTTGGGGTTGTGGGGGGATGAAGAATGTTGAGGGTTCAGGATTTTTGGGGTCTAGGGCTTTCGGCTTTGGGCTTGAGGGTCCAAGAGAGGATTTTTAACTTGCCGAACGCCATATATCATACTTGTTGCCAAGAGAACGCTCCAGGTAGGTTTGCAGGCGGTTCAGGCAACATGCAGGGGTGTCAATTCTTCGTGCGGCCGTGCAGTGAGAAGTGTGAAAGTTTGATGTGATCCTGACAGAACATGGCAAGAATAAGTTGGGACGTTCCCCCTGATTCTAACACCCCTCAATAGGGGGGGGGGGGGTATAGTAGGGGGTACGATAATCCCGATTACGGACCGTCAGAAAAGCGGGGAACATCCCAAACACCAAGCGCCAAACCCTGGGCCACAGAAACGCTGCGAGCCGCAACTTCTCCTCAACAGCCCAAGGACGTCCAAGATCACGGCCAAGCCGGATCTCATGGCTCTGTCCGCGCCCTACGACTCCGTAAACACAGGTTTAGGGTTTAGGGTTTAGAGTTCAGGGTTTAGGGTTTAGGGCGTAGGGTTATCCCTGAAGCTTCAGGAAGGCAGCTACAGATGCCCTAAACCTAAGAAGTCCAGACCTGCCCTAGCGCCTTTTGAAGCCCTGAACCCCGGATTTTGAAGCTTAGTATTACAAGGGGGGTGGCTTGTGGAAGGTTTCGAGATGGAGAACTCAGACCCGGTTGAGGTTCGGGCTGAAGGTTGAGGGCGGGGGGAGGGGGGGGGGATTCGGCTCGAAGGGTTTAGGGTTTAGGGTTTAGGGTTTAGGGTTTAGGGTTTAGGGTTTAGGGTTTTTAGGTTCAGGTTTTGGGTTTCAGGGTTGGAGGCCTAGGAAACTCGAAACCTTCAGGCCTGCATGGCTGGCCTTGTGGCGGTCTACTTGCAAATTATGCGGGAACCGTTTTCTGTATTCTACAACGGCCTCGTAGTGGACTCCCGCAAGTCGGACGGCCAACAATTCATGGGGGGGGGGGGGTTCTGAAATTAGGGGGTGCCTTGTCCTTATTATAAGGGAATCCCTATTATTTGGGGGTCTATTTTATGTGTCCATTATTTTCCATGCGGCACCTGCTAAACCAAAAGTTGCAAGGTCTTGCTACAGTCTTGCACCCGTACTGTCGTGAGCATTCGGTTTACGTGGCCTTTATATACGGTGCAGCAGCAGAGGCCCTAAACCCTAATTGGACCTTAAACCCTGAATTAAATTCCTCAACCTTTAAACCCTAAAACCACATCCCGTAAGCTACTAAACCCTTAAGCCCCTAAACCACTAAACTCCTAGTCCCCCAAGCCCCTGAACCACAAGACCCCTACATAAATTTAAGAGCTTCCGGCTCAAGCCGCCGACCCCGCTGGAGCATAGTTGAAAGGTTTAAACGCGCTCGTCAGCTCAAAGGATCCAAAAGTTGATTTGCTTGAGCCTCTGTGAAACGTTGGGGGGGGGGGGGAGTAGCACCAGGACCCAAACAGGAGCTGAAGCCAGCTTGAAGGGCAGGGCAGCCCCATCAATTGTTGAACAGCCAAGCCCAACAACCAGGTGGGTACGCTGCGTTTTTGGGGGTGAGAGGTTTTCACCTCCTTTTCCCATCCAACACGCCGCCAGGGTCGGCGGACCCCTACACCCCCTAATCTCCCAAACCCCGAAACCCCTAAACCACCCAATCCGTGAACTCTAAGCCCTCAACCCTAAACCCCTAAACCTCTAAACCACTGAACCTCTAAACCCCTAAATCCCTAAGCCACGAAACCACTAAGCCACTACACCCCTAAACCACGAAACCCTAAGGCCCTAAGCCACTAAACTCCGCAAGCCGCTATACTCCTAAAACGCTAAATGACTAAACCCCTGAATCCCTAAGCCATTAATCCACTACGCTCTAAAACTTACTTAGCCAAGAGTTGAACTTTAAACTATTTGCGGTTTCCTCATTTAGCGCACTGAACTCTAAACCCTAAAACCTAAACCCTACACCCTAAACCCTTTTTTTCCCTTGGTTATTGGAGAAGCAAGAAAAGCAGCGGCCGAGGTTGAAAACTCTGACCGATGCACGTCTTCCCGGCGTGCAGGGCTGAGCCTGTCGACATACGGCAGCTGAGGATTCGGGGTTTAGGGTTTAGGGTTTAGGGTTTAGGGTTTAGGGTTTAGGGTTTAGGGTTTAGGGTGCTAAAGAGCTTTGCCCCCCCCACCCCCCCCCCGGAAGATAGCGTTCAGGGGTTTAGGATTTAGGGTTCAAGAGTTCAAGCTCAGCGTTTCTTTTCTCAAGGGCGGCTTGGACTAGGTTAGGCATTGTTTAGGGTTTTTAGGGTTTGAATAGGGGCTGGGGTTGGGCCTCAGCACAGTGCAGTATTAGGATCCTTGAGAGTGAGGGTTTGGAAAATTGCAGGGTTATGGCTTATGTGGCTTCGAGGGTGCGGTGCGTTCAAGGGTTCAGCATTTAAGGCTTTCACCGCACTTCTAGGCTAGTAGGGTTAAGCATTTAGGGTTTAGGGTTTAGGGTTTAGGGGATAGGTCTTCTCTCCGGCATGGAGGGTTCGGCTTCCACAAGCCTGAAGTCTCTGATGCCGTCACCCCATGGTTGAGATCAAAAGCACCCTAAACCCTTTACAGCGTCCAGCTCTCCCGGCCCTTAAACCTACACAAGCCCCAAACCCCAAACCCCAAACCCTAAACCTAAACCCTAAACCCTAAACCCTAAACCCTAAACCCTAAACCCTAAAACCTATACAAGCCCCAAACCCTAAACCCTAAACCTTAAACCCTAAACCCTAAACCCCAAACCCTAAACCCTAAACCCTGAAGAGTTTCAACCCTGGAGGTCGGGCCGGATCGAGCCCGCGTCCTCGTCATCTTTCGTGATGCCTCATGCCAAGACTTGGGATTGCGGCGGCTTCATGGGGTTTAGGGTTTAGGGTTTAGGGTTTAGGGTTTAGGGTTTGGGGCTTGTATAGGTTTTAGGGTTTAGGGTTTAGGGTTTAGGGTTTAGGGTTTAGGGTTTAGGGTTTGGGGCTTGTATAGGTTTTAGGGTTTAGGGTTTAGGGTTTGGGGCTTGTATAGGTTTTCGGGTTTAGGGTTTAGGTTTAGGGTAGGTTTAGGGTTTAGGGTTTAGGGTTTGGGGTTCAGAATGCCTTCCCCAAAGCCCCTATATGGCCCCGCCTCTGCACCTCTCATCAAGTTGTGTCCGGCACCCAAGACTCTGAACCCCAACACCGTCCTTTTGTCTCATTGCCCTAAACCCTAAACCCCAAACCCCAAACCCCAATCCCCAATCCCCAAACCCTAAACTAATCCTAAACCCTAAACCCCTTGCCTAGGGATCTTCTGGGATTTCCCAGGGCCAGTGCCGTCTTTCTGTGTGTCGCAGCCGGATAAGATTAGGGTTTGGGGTTTAGGGTTTAGGGTTTAGGGTAGGGTTTAGGGTTTAGGGTTTAGGGGTCGGTACAGAAACCCAAGATGCTCCACCAGATGTTGGGGCCGAGGCTCTATGCTTAGGGTTTAGGGTTTTAGGCTTTGGGGTTTAGGGTTTAGGGCTTAGGGCTTAGGGACCTAGACCCTAAACCCGAAGCCCTAAACCCTTGTAACCTCCAGCCCGCGGACAACTTTGTAGAACGTTGTGATCTCGAAGGTAACACACCCTACGGCCCTAAGGCCAAACCATTATCGGTTTTGGGTTTAGGGTTTAGGGTTTAGGGCTTAGGGTTTAGGGTTTAGGGTTTAGCCCTGACCCCCCCCCTTGTAATTCGCAAGCCCTCTGAGCTCCATGAACAAAAGCCTTTCAAGCCCTGCACCCCTTAAAACAAAGCGAGCATACAGACAAATCCTGAGACCCCAACCCCCCCTCCCCCCCAGACCCTTACAAGCCGTAAACCCTAAACCCTAAACCCTAAACCCTAAACCCTAAACCCTAAACCCTAAACCCTAAAGCCTAAACAAAAAGGCACAAACAGTTTCCAGTGGCTGGGAGTCGCCAAAGCACCGCCCGAGGCACCGGCCTCGAACTCGCAGCTTGCGCCCGGCATCCAGACTTGCATCGAGGCCACCACTGGGGTTTAGGGTTTAGGGTTTAGGGTTTAGGGTTTAGGGTTTAGGGTTTAGGGTTTAGGGTTTAGGGTTTAGGGTTTAGGGTTTTGGAGGTTTAGAGTTTTAGAGTTTTAGAGTTTTAGAGTTTGCGGTGTTTAGGTTTTAGGGCTTTGCTGGTGTTTAGGGGTAGGGGTTTAGGGGTTTAGGGGTTTTGGGTTTTGGGGTTTTGGGGTTTTGGGGTTTTGGGGTTTTGGGGTGTTGGGGTTTAGGGGTTTAGGGGTTTAGGGGTTAGGGGTTTAGGGTCTCTAGGGTTTGGGGGTTTAGGAGTTTAGGGGTCTCCCTGAAAAGGGTTTCGGGTCTTACCCAATACAAGACCTATACAAGCCTGCAAAACTCGAACCCTCAGCCCTAAACCCCCGCGGCAGGCTGCACTGGGCACGGCCTTGGCGGGCATCGTCACGCTGGAGAAACTGCAGGCGTTTGGGGTTAGGGTTTAGGGTTTAGGGTTTTGGGGTGTAGGGTTTAGTGGCTTCAGGGTTCGGGGGTGGGTTTGGAAAGGGTTCAGGATTTACAGGGTGTCACCGCGAAACTGCCTGCCTGAAGGCAACTGCACCTGGGTTTTGCTCCATATACCCTCAACCCTAAAGCCCAAACCGCAAACCCTAAACCCTAAACCTTAACCTTAAACCCTACTCGTAGGGTCCAGGTTTCAGCAGATTTCCGTCATCCGCTGATCTTAAAGCCCCGAACCCTAGGCACCCTCCTTCTGTGCCAGGATGCCAACTAGTACCCTTATGCCTTTTCAAGCATTATATTAATTATCATCCATTATATACCTAATGAAACCAACAAGGGGCGCCCTTCTCCGTGCTGGAACACTTTCAGGGCGCGCTAGAAGGATCCCTGGGAGGTTGAGGGTTGGGATCCCAGACGAATCACCTCTAATCCTCCCTTTCACGTTAAGCTTGGAATCCTATGTCCATATAGGTTTTACCAGTCTAAGGGTAGTCTCATGGGCCCTGTTTATGGTCCCTTACCCTCCTTAAAAGGGTTCTAAAGTATGGGCCCTTGGGGTATATATTGGGGTATATAAGGGGTATGTAAGGGGTCCCCTTTTAAGGGCCCATATTAAGGGACCATGTAACTACCCTAAGAACCAGTAGCCCTTCTGCAGTACATCGGTCGACAGTTCTATGCATCGGCGCTCTTACCCACATGGGTGTTTCCGAAAATTGTGGTACCCTTTTGGGGGTCGATAAAGGGATCCTGTTCTATCTCGGATATAAAAAGGGGTACCCCTATCTTGGGAAATGCCCACATGTCTTGGGGCACCTCACGGTGAGTCGTCGGTCAACTTCGATGCCCGCATGGCCGTACATATGAGGACTTTGGGCTGCGTTGCTCCAAACCTCTAAACCCCTCTAGGGTAAAGGGGTTATGGTTCAGGGTTTAGGGGTGTAGGGTTTGGGGTTAAACAGCCCGACACCCCTAAACTGAAAGACTGCTCTGGCCACGGCAGAAGCTGCCTGCAGCCTACCGTCAGCGACCGCTGCGCCCATCTCAGCGTCAGGGTTTAGGGTTTACAGTGTAACCCTAAGCCCTAAACCCTATAAACCCTAACCTTAAACCCTGAACCCCAAACCCCAAACCCCAAACCCCAAACCCCAAACCCCAAACCCCAAACCCTAAACCCTAAACCCTAAACCCTAAACCCTAAACCTCACAAGCAGTTCAGTTTTCGGGGGGTTGTGGCACGCAGCGTGCGCCCTGCTTCCCTGCTTTGATTTTGGTGTTCTTTGGCTCCCGCGTAAACGACTTCAAACAAGCAAGAGTGCCCAGGTTGTTTTTTGAAGGTTTAGGGTTTAGGGAGGGTTTCGGGTTTAGGGTTCAGGGTTTATTGTTTAGGGTTCAGGGTTCAGGGTTTAGGGTTTAGGGGTTAGGGGCAGGGGGTCACGTTGAGACACTCTGCACCTGAAATCCCTGCAAACTCGGCTCCCGAACCCATGTAGGCCCTTCAGAGCCCAAATCTTGAACCTAAACTCTGGTTTTAGAACTCCTTAAACCCTCCCAAAGACTAAGGGTGCGGCTACGCGACAAGCTCCAGCAAGAACTCTACCTCCTGAAGGAGGCGAGCCTGGTCGGAGGGTTTCGAGGTCTCATCCTTTTGGGGGTCTTGCTGTTTCAGGACCCTAAACCCTAAACCCTAAACCCTAAACCCTAAACCCTAAACCCTAAACCCTAAACCCCGACTTGGAGCTTCATGTATACCTGTGCGAAAGCTGGGGTTTCAGGTTTAGCGTGAACCTTGTGGAACGGATGGCTACCCTCAGCTTCCCCTCCCCATCGGCCCCCCCTCCCCCCCTCCCTCCATACCCTCCCCCTTCGAACTAGCCCGCCCCAAACCCGTACCCAGAGGCCGATAACCCAAATGGCCCCAATTCATGGTGCGGTAGGTAACTTCCACCCCCGAAAAAAGGGGGAAGCAAACAACCCTTAACTAAACCTTAAACCTCAAACCCTAAACCCGAAATCCCACCTAGGAGCCTGCTAACCTCTGTTCCAAAGCCCGAAAAAGAAGAGTCAGGATGCTGGTTCACGCAGTGTACCCGGCCTTAGGATGCTGGTTTAGGGTTCAGGGTTGCGGGTTATTGGCCATGTCTCTACAACCCTTTAGAGGATTCCTAGGTCACCTACAAAAAAGAGTAGGCTTTTCGGGCTCTTAAGGATCGGTATGAGTCCCTAAGTACCTTCTTAAGCACGCAGACTATGAAACAACACCTGCTAAGCCCCTAAGCCCTCAGCCCCAAATCCGGAACCCTAAGCTCGAAAGCCGCAACCCCAAACCCCAAGCCCCAAACCCCAAACCCCAAGCCCCAAACCCCAAACCCCAAACCCTGAACCCTAAACCCTAACCCCTAACCCCTAACCCTAAACCCCAAACCCTAAACCCTAAACCCTAAACCCTCAACCCTCAACCCTAAACCCTAAACCCTAAGTCCTAAACCCTAAACCCTAAACCCCAACCCTAACCCTAACCCCTAAACCCTAAACCCCAAACCCTAAACCCTAAACCCTAAACCTTAAACCCTAAACCCTAAACCTTAAACCCTAAACCCTAACCCTAAACCCTAAACCCTAGACCTAAACCTTTAGGGTCAGGGTTTAGGGTGTCTAGCTCCTCGGGGTTGCAAGACTTGTGGGCGCAAGACAAACAACCCCTAAACCCTAAACCCCAAACCCTAAACCCTAAACCCTAAACCCTAAACCCTAAACCCTAAACCCTAAACCCTAAACCCTAAACCCTAAACCCTAAACCCTAAGCCGCCCCAACTCCCCCTCGCGCGCGCAGGCACCGCGAGATAGGCCCCAGGTTCCGTGCATCGATGCGCTGAAGCAGATCTTCAGGCCCCACTGTGGTTTTTGCGGGGTTTAGGGTTTAGGGTTTAGGGTTTAGGGTTTAGGGTTTAGGGTTTAGGGTTTAGGGTTTAGGGTTTAGGGTTTTAGGGTTTTAGGGTTTTAGGGTTTTAGGGTTTTAGGGTTTTAGGGTTTCGGGTTTAGGGTTTAGGGTTTAGGGTTTAGGGTTTAGGGTTTAGGGTTTAGGGTTTAGGGTTGTCTTGGGTGTGAGATTTATCGAGCCGGAAGCGTTAAGCCAGAATCCACCACACGCCGGCAGGGCTAAGGGTCGAGGCTTTGGGGTTTAGGGTTTAGGGTTTAGGGTTTAGGGTTTAGGGTTTAGGGTTTAGGGTCGCGGCTTTGATTGGGTGTCTTTCTTGTTAGTTCCGGTGCTTTATTCTCGAGGCGGCCCCCAGCCTACCTTTTAGGATTATGTGACTCTACCCTGGACTCCTGAGGGTGGTACCCTCAACCCTAAACCCTGAACCCTAAACCCTAAACATTATGAAGATCCTCTAAGGGAATGTAAGGCCATGTTAGGAGTAGAGTTTAGGGTTTAGGGTTTAGGGTTTGGGGTTTAGGGTTTAGGGTCTAGGGTCTGAGTGGGTTTAGGGTTTAGGGTTTAGGGTTTAGGGTTTAGGGGGTACACCCTTAAGGGGTCCGAGTCTGACAGCCTCCCTGGGAGCCCAGTTTAGAGCGAGTCTTGGGTCGCTTCTGGGTTTAGGGTTTAGGGTTTAGGGTTTAGGGTTTAGGGTTTAGGGTTTAGGGTTTAGGGTTTGGGGTGTAAGGCTTAGGGTTTAGGTTTCAGTTTTGGGCCTTGGGTTTGCGGATTGGCGGTCATGTTTTGTTTGGTTCCGAACTGCTTAGGCTGCGAGGTTTCGGGCTGGTGCGAATTGTGCTTCCTTCAAAACAGGGGAAGGGCCGCCCCTAAACCCTAAACCCTAAACCCTAAACCCTAAACCCTAAACCCTAAACCCCTCAAAACTGTGGAGGAGTTGGGTTGTTTGTCTTGCGCCCACCCTCAAAAGTAGGGGGCTGGTGCCACAGCAAGTCTTGCAACCCCGAGGAGCTATACACCCTAAACCCAGACCCTAAAGGTTTAGGTCTAGGGTTTAGGGTTAGGGTTTAGGGGATAGGGTTTAGGGTTTAGGGTTTAGGGTTTAGGGTTTAGGGTTTAGGGTTTAGGGTTTAGGGTCTAGGGTCTAGGGTTTAGGGTTTAGGGTTTAGGGTTTAGGGTTTAGGGTCAAACCCTAAACCCTAAACTATCCCTAAACCCTAAACTCAGATCAAGGAGTGGCTCAGAGAAGCTGGAGGGCAAGGGCTTCTTTCGGAACGGTTGTGGGTCGCCTGCAAACGCTACGCTATAGACCTGAGCTTCCCAAACGGCACGAAGGGTTTAGGGTTTAGGGTTTAGGGTTTAGGGTTTAGGGTGTAGCCAGCAGAGCTTCTCGCACTCCACTCGGTGTCTCTGTGCCTCTGCGGGCTTGCGATCTCCGCGATCAAGAGAATGGCTCCCAAGGCCTGCAAGAGGAGGAGATTTAGGGTTTCGGGTTTAGGGTTTAGGGTTAGGGTTTAGGGTTTGGGGTTTAGGGTTTAGGGTTTAGGGTTTTGATTGTTATGACCCTCAGTCCCCTATGTCGTCGTTAAAGCCGATAAGATGTGATTTTTACAGGGCCCCCAAACCTACCACGGTTTGGAGGTTCTGGACTTGCGGGGGGGGGGGGGGGGGAGTGGGAATAGTTTCTAATAGCATGGTTCCTGGTTTACTTATACTTGTATTAAAATCCAAAACCCCATTCTAATTCTTAGGGCCCCTGTAGTATTTAGGGCTTATAGGTTTTAGGATTTAGGGTTTACGGTCGAGGGGTTTGGGGTTTAGAGGTTTCGGCTTTTGGTGGTTGAGGGAAAGGCAGGATATTGCAGGAGCACTGAAGCACAAAAGAAGTGATAATTAAGATGCATTTTTTGAGAAATTTGAGAATTGAGGCTTTGTGGCTTTGCAAATTAGCAAGTTTGGCTTTGTGTTGTGGGGTTGTAGGGTTTAGGGTTCAGGGTTCCTTTCTTTTCAACGGCCTTGTGTTTGGATATTTGAGCCGGGATCCGTTTTAGCCAAATCCGAGCGCAAATTGAAACGGTGTTCAGCACTTCTTGGGTGCACGCGCTGGGTTCGAGACGGCTTTACACAATCTAGTTCCAATATGTATATCGATTTGTAGGACTCTGCGAGTTGTGTCCTACAATTAGGTTTGTTTGCTTCTCGGTTCTTGTTCTAGCTGCTGCAGGCAAAGCGAGTCATCAAGCTCCACAGGAAGAAGCTAGGATGGCTTTAAAATATTTCATACTGCCCTTGTCTGGGTTTATAGGGGACCCTATACCCTAGAATCATAGAATTAGCAACCCCAAACCCTAAACCCTAAACCCTATACCCTAAACCCTAAACCCTAAACCTTGAATATTTGTGTATGTTTCACAGGGTAAAAAATCCAAACCCAGGAAAGTGGAGATCTCGGAGCGCACCGGAAAGCCGAAGAGAATCCGCCATGATCGGGGGGCCGAGGCGGCGAAGCGCCAAGCGAAGATCCTTGGGTTTAGGGTTTAGGGTTCAGGGTTTAGGCTTCAGGGTGCCCCAAAAACTTGGGATCATGTAGCAGACATGCTACGATATTTCCGATTAAGGCGCACGGACCCTAAACCCTAAACCCTAAACCCTAAACCCTAAGCCCCATTTGCTCCCCCCAAGGATGACGAAGGAGGAGTGGAAGCGCTGGCAGAATCCGAGGGTGGCTAAGGAGTGGTCGCGCCCCGAGTACGTGTTCGAGCCCCGCGCCGCCAACGCGATCCTTGGGTTTAGGGTTTAGGGTTTAGGGTTTGGGGTTTGGGGTTTGGGGTTTTAGGGTTTGGGGTTTTAGGGTTTAGGGCTACCAGTTTCCCCTTTTTTGTTCAAGGCTCCCTTATGAATGGTTTTAGGGTTTTAGGGTTTTAGGGTTTAGGGCTACCAATCTCCCCTTTTTTTGTTCAAGGCTCCTTTATTTTTGTTCAAGGCTCCCTTATTCTAATGTGGTTGCTGGGCTACCTACCAAGGATCTACGTGCGGGATGGTGGAGAGGGGGCTTACAGGGACAAGACGTATGAAATCGTCACGCGCTGGACGGCTCAGACTCAGATCCGCTACCGTCCTCATGCGAAGTCGCCTGGCTCGAAGAGCCACCTGAGATACCTGGTAGCTGAGTGAGTACACTTTACACCTTTTGGGCTACTATAATCCCCTTAGAGAACTGAAAGCGTGCCCTCTTTGGGGGCTTCTGAACCCTAAACCCTAAGCCTTAAACCCTAAACCCTAAACCCCAAACCCCAAACCCTAAACCCCAAACCCTAAACCCTAAACCCTAAACCAACTAAGGATATGAGCGCTACGCCAAGGCGAAGACTATCGGTCAGTCGCTCGCCTTAGGCAGCAAGCCGATCGACTGGTGCTACGACTTCGAGCATGGCTTCATCAAAGTCGTGGGCGGCAAGGTCCCATAGGGTTTAGGGTTTAGGGTTTAGGGCTTAGGGCTTAGGGTTTTATAGTTTCCACTCCTCCGCCCCCCCCCGCCCCCCCACCCCCAGGCCTCCAAGAAATAAAGGCACGCGCAAGGCTGACTATAATCGCACAAGGCTCAAAACTTTGGCCCTAGTTGTACCACTACTGAAAACAGACTCTGAGCCCGACAATAGTCTGCCATTTGCGGCTTTGGTGAGGGTTGTTTGGCGAGAAGCCATTAGCTGCATTTAATGGCCAACGACTGGTGGTTGTTGGGGGCCAAGGAACGGGTGGGGGGGCTTCCGGAATCGAAACCCTAAACCGTAAACCCTAAACCCTAAACCCTAAACCCTAAACCCTAAACCCTAAACCCTAAACCCTAAACCCTACACTCCAAACCTCAACCCTCAACCCTGAACCCTAAACCCTACTATGAACCAGGTCCGAGATGAGCCCATCGATCGATCCAAGATCGAAAGTGATGACGAGCTCACCGCGGTGGACCAAGCCATCATGCGCTGGTTCATCCGGGAGCTGGCGAAGCGGTACAACTTGAAGGCTGCTGCTTGCTTAAGAACATCCTCCCAAAAAAAGAAAAAGGTAGAATATGAATCCCTATACTGCCTTATACGACATGATCTGTTTTGCTTTTGAGTTTTTGGGGGGGTTCTGAAGCAAATAGTCTGGCTGGTTCTTAGTAGGGAGTGAGGGAATGAGGGCCCTGTATATACCCTTAAAGAGTATAAACAGGGCCCTCATTCCCTCATTCCATACTAAGAACCAGGGCGTAGTAGAAGGTTTCGGACTTGCGGCTGGAGCATGGTGCAAGCGAGAGCCTCATGATGCGAGCCCACCGGCTCGTGGCAAACCGTCGCGCTAAGGCTGGCAGTTCCTGGACGTTTCGGGTTTAGGATTTAGGGTTTAGGGTAGGGCTAAACCCCCACTCGCGATGTTCTTCCGAGACACGTTTTTTTTCCGGGTTGTGCAAGGCTTCAAGCTTTAAACCCTGAACCTAAAACCCTAAACCTAAAATCCCTAAACCCTAAACCCTAAACCTTAAACCCTAAACCCTAAACCCTAAACCCTAAAGGGTTGAGCGGGGTGTCTTCCTTCATGGATTTCATCCTCGAGGCTTTGGGCTTTGGCTTTGGCACGGTGTTTCATCATGGGTTGCCCTATACTACCCCCTCTATACCCCCCCCCCCCCCCCCCCCCCGTTTAGGGTTTAGGGTTTAGGGTTTGGGTTTAGGGTCCCCCCTGTAGGTTCCCCCCAAGATAACCACAAAATTATCCCTAAATAGGCTTAGCGATGGGAACTTAGGGGGGTAGTAGCCCTGAACCCAGAATCCTAAACCCGGGGTAGTTTTGAGGGGGGTAGTTGGGGAACCCATGATTTCAGTGGTGTTGGGGCTCAGGGTTACGCTTCGGCCGCTCGGAGATTGCTTGTTGTGCAAAGCAGTGAAATTCAGCGGTTCGAGTGGTGCGGTTTGATTTGCTGTGAGCATCTCGCGAAGTACGCTACTCCCCGAGCTTGAACCCTACTACACCCTACACCAAAACCCTAAACCCTATAAACCCTCCAACTCTAAAGCCTATAAACCTCCAAAACCCTACACCCTATAAACCCCCAAACCCTGTAAACCTACAAACTCTACAAACCCTAAACCCCAAACCCTAAACCCTAAACCCTAAACCCTAAACCCCCCTGGAGGCCATCCTCGACAAGAAGCGCCGCATCAGTGACGACGATGTGGAGAACGTCCTCCAAACATGGGCCTTTGCCAGGAGCGTTTGGTTTTAAGGGTTTAGGGTTTAGGGTTTAGGGTCTAGGGTTTAGGGTTTAGGGTTTAGGGTTCCTGGGGTTAAGGTTTTTACTCCAGTATGCCCGAGACCCCCAGAAATCGACCCCTACAGTGCCATTTTAAGGAAGAGTATTTGTTGAGTTTTTGGAGGGTTCGTCAGGCATCGTAGTGGCTTAGAGAGCAGCATTTCTCTGCCCAGAGGGTTTGCAGTTGGGCAGTGTGTGAGGTTGAAGGGTTTAGGGTTCCTAGGAGTCGTGCTCGGAATTTTCAGGATGTACCCCTCAGGAGTTCCCTTAATATACTCCTCATCGGGCCCCTACGTTACCTTTGGAATCTTTAAAACCTTAAACCCTAAACCCGAAACCCTCAACCCTAAACCCTAAACCCCAAACCCTAAACCCTAAACCCTAAACCCTAAACCCTAAACCCTAAACCCTAAACCCTAAACCCCAAACCATCCCTAAGCCCTAGACCCTAGGCCTCAGAGCTCCGAAACCTGGAGACCCAGGGCCTAGAGACCCTTAGTCCGAAAGCGCGCAGCTTAACCTGAAAGTAGACCATTTGTTCGCTACAGCCTTTCATCTTTCCGCCCTTTCAATCCGAGGCTTTCCCTAAACCCTAAACCCTAAACCCGAAACCGTAAGGCGGTACCCGTGACTTTGGGGTCCCTAGCTTAAGGGTAGCCGACCTCCTAGGACCCAGAGTAGGCCCTTACTCTTTTTTTTCGGTGTAGGGTTCCCTTCGGCCCCTTTAAACCAGAAAGGGCACCCAACCAGAAAGGGCACCCCTTTTATTCCTAGGGTACTCCTGGGTCTAGCCTCCCCTAAACCCTAAACCCCAAACCCCTAAACCCTAAACCCTGAACCCTGAACCCTAAACCCTAAACCCTAAACCCTAAACCCTAAACCCACCTCTTGGGCAGGAACATGGGCCGGCTGAACGTCATGCCCGAGGGTCAAGACTGGGTCAAGTCGGACACTTTGGGCTTGCTAAGGGAGCCTTGATAGCCACAGTGGTGCCCTTTTGCTTGTTTAACTTAGGGTTTAGGGTTTAGGGTTTAGGGTTTAGGGTTTAGGGTTTAGGGTTTAGGGCTTAGGGTTTAGGGTTTAGGAACATGCTGCCTAAAAGGATCGAATGGGCAGCATCCACGTGACTAAGCCGACCTCTGCCTACGTCTCCGTGGCCAAGATGTTGAACAAGTGGTTGCAGCAGCGGCTCCCTAGCGCAGCTGCCTCCTTCAAGTGGACCTCGATCCTATATCCGCCTTGGGAATCATTTTAGGGTTTAGGGTTTAGGGTTTAGGGTTTAGGGTTTAGGGTTTAGGGTTTCAGTTTCTGTTGAAAAAAACAAGTCCAAGAGGATATTGGAACTACTAATTTTTATTTTTGTTTATATAAACCCCAAGAGAACATTAGACATATAATTTTATTAAGGTTCTAAGGGGGAGTAGAGGATCAACCTGAACTGCAACTACGCAGCCCGGCGACACCGCGATGCGAACAACTTCGGCCCTTCCTTCATCCAGGCCTTCGGAAGCTTCTAGGATGGCTTTTTGGGATATGTTATCATTTCCTTATATGGGTGTATAGGGGACAAAATACCCTAAAGAACAAGAAATATACATATATATATATATAGCCCTAAACCCCAAACCCTAAACCCTAAACCCTAAACCCAATGTTTGTACAGAAACACATTTTTTTTTTGGGGGGGGGGGTTAACGGCCAACCCAGGCTTCACGGGGGGCGAGCTGAGTGTGTGGCCGGAGGATGACAAGTCCACGGGCCTGAGTGCTTTGCCTTCCTATGCCAAGCAGACGGTGGACATCAAGCGCAACCTTGTCCCTAGGCTGCCCATACTACCTCTTCCCTTTTGGTAGGGTTTAGGGTTTAGGGTTTTAGGGTGGGTTTGGTTTAGGGTTTAGGGTTTAGGGTTTAGGGTTTAGGGTTTAGGGTTTAGGGTTTAGGGTTTAGGGTTTAGGGTTTAGGGCTTAGGGTTTAGGGTTTAGGGTTTAGGGGGTCCCTTTTTCAGACCCTTGTAAGCCTAAGCCCTCAACCCCCCTTTTTTTCCTATTCAGTAATTACTGGCGGCGGACAGAGGTCCTCTTCAACGGAAACACGGCACATGAGGTGAAGCCCTTCAAAGGCGAGCGCTTCTCGGTGGTCTACTTCTGCTGCTTGTTAGCCCAGTCAGGTACCCTTTTCCCTTTTTTTTAAAGGGGGGTTTTAAGGTTCCCTTATAATAAGGTATCCAACCCCAGAAAAAGGGTGCCCCTTATTAGAAGATGGTATACTGGGCTACTGAGGCTGCGGCTGCCATCCTCAGACACCGAGGCCCGTGGCCAAGGAGCTGAAGGACCTGGGATTCCAGCTGCCCTCTGCGACAGAGGAGCGTCACAAGCTGCTGTCGAAGCCCGAAGGCTATGGCAAGAAGGACGGGCGCTTCTATACCCTATTAACCCCCTTAAAAGAAGTGGCACTTTTTATATCATAGGGTTGATTATGAGGATTAGAAGGCCCAATAGCCCCTCATGGTATGGCAAGAAGGTCACAAGAGTCCGCAAGACCGTCCTCAAGGTCTTCCCGGCGAAGAAGTGAGCTGCCGCAATATAGGGGTCGGAAAATTACTAATCGTATTCCTTTGTAGTATACCATAATAAGCCCCCCCCCCCCCCAAAAAAAAAAAAAACATGCCCTATTCTAATTATTCAGCCCCCTATATTCGCAGGGTCCTGCGCCGCCCTAGAAGGAGCGGCTGGTGCTCGGTCATGTCTTTTGGGGCTGCTGCCGGTTCAAGACGTTTGCTAGCCGCCATGACGATGTCTGGTAGTTATATTTGCGATCGCTGCAGGGGTGCTTCCAGCGCAAGGAAAACGGTCTTCGCATAGTTTTCCCCCTGCGATGCTGCAGTGGGGATCCTCACGCCTTCTGTCCTCTGGAGAACACTACACCCTAAACCCTAAATCCTAAACCCTAAGCCCTAAACCCTAAATCCTAAACCCTAAACCCTAAATCCTAAACCCTAAACCCTAAATCCTAAACCCTAAATCCGTAACCCTAAACCGGAGAGTTCCACATCTTGTGCGGCCCATACCCTAAACCCCAAGCCCGAAAAGCCAGGCTCCTAATTGAAGCCTTAACGTTTGGAGGTGTAGGATTTCGGGCAACGGGTGGCCTATGGTTTGCGACCTGTGTTTCAACGAGTTGATCAAGTCGGGTACTCTAAGCCCGACACCCTACACCTAAATAATGCCCTAAACCCTAATACCTAATACCCCAAGCCCTGAACCGAACCACTTGGCCAGTCATTTCTACGACCGCCTGACGCTGGCGGGCGATCGGCCGCTGCCACAGGGAAATGGGCTCTCTCTCTCTCTCTCTCTCTCTCTCTCTCTCACTCATGGGGAGGCATAGCAAAACCCATTTGGAGGAGCATACAGGTGTAGGGTTTATAATTTAGGGTTTAGGGATTAGGGTTTAGGGTTTAGGGTTCAGTTTAGCCCTGAAGACGATATTCGGCGGCCACTCACGACGTTGCAGGGGCACAGACGGACACAAAGCAACAAGTGGGGCCGCAAGGGAACATACTGCTTGGGCTGTTGGCTCAGAGGTTAGGGCTTAGGGCTCAGGGGTTAGGGCTTAGGGTTTAGGGTTTAGGGGTTAGGTTTTAACTAGGGTTTAGGGTTTAGGGTTATCTCCATACGCCTGAAACTCTACATGTGATGGTTGCAAATGCATCCTTTCGTTTTGTTATGCGGAGTCCGGCCGTAACTGGAATGTACATGGGAATGCTGCTGTAGAACAGCGACCGCGCCCACGCACACATAGTCATCATCACAACCCCCGAAGCCCTAACCCTAAACCCTAAGCCCGTGTGCCACAATCTCTGAACCGCAAAAGGCCCAACACATCCCACAAACCCATTAAGCCTACCGAGCCTGATGCCGTACTTGACATGGTCACGCCTGTAAATTAACCTCTTCTGGGGTACCCTCAAGAAAACTACGACTTGCCCAGGAACCTCCCTAAAACAAAAATCACATAAGCTAAACCCGAAACCCTAACCCCTAAGCCCTAAACCCTAAGCCCTAAACCCTGTTGAGCTCAAGCAGCCGGCGGCACAGGCCCGTTCTTGCCAGTGACACGATCATGATGCAGAGCTACCGATGCCAGGCGAAGCTCCTAAAAGAGAGATTGGCTTTGGGGGTTAGGGTTTAGGGTTTTGGGCTAGGGTTTAGGCTTTAGGGTTCAGGGTTCAGCGTTCTAGGGGTTTCAGGGTTAAGGTTTTTGCGCTTGGTGCAGCCTGCGCCTACCTCATGGTGCATAGAAACATGCCATTTGGCCTGCCTGTCGCGACGACAACGCAACACCGCTTGGGGTTTCGGGTTTAGGGTTCGGGGTTTAGTCCAACATCTGCGCATCGCATCTTGCACGGACATGGCCTGAGGTTTAATGTTGACCTCTACATCGGACATCCTCAAGTTCGATTTCGGTGAGACCTTTTAGGGTTTCGGAGGGTTTAGGGTTTCGGAGGGTTTAGGGTTTTGGGGTTTAGCTAAACCCTAAACCCTAAACCCTAAACCCTAAACCCTAAACCCTCGAAGACTTTCATGAGTTGCGTCCCGCTCTAGGAGCTGATTGGAGGTTCATATAGTTGCGCAGTTAAACCCTAAACCCTAAACCCTAAACCCTAAACCCTAAACCCTAAACCCTAAACCCCACACTGGAAATCCCTAAGCCTAAGCCCTATAAACCCTAAACCCTAAGGCATAAGCCCTATAGACCCGAAACCCTAAACCCTTTTAAAACCTAAGCCCGGTTTAGGGTTTAGGGTTTAGGGTTTAGGGTTTAGGGTTTAGGGTTTAGGGTTTAGGGTTTAGGGTTTAGCTTAACCCCTAAAGCCCTAAAGCAAAACCCCTAAACCGTAAACCCTTATAATTAACCAAAACCCTTAAACCCTAGACCCCAAAATCCTATAAAGCCTTGGACCCTACAAACCTTATTGGCCTCCCACACATTCGGAGGTGCTCTCGACGTTGCTGGACGATGCGGAGGCGAGGAGCTGTCAGGTTTAGGGTTTAGGGTCCAGATTTTAGGGTTTGAGCATTGCTAATTTTGGGCTTGTATGGGCTTATTTTGTTAGTGCTTAGTGCTTAGAAGGCTTAGAAGGTTTAGGGCTTTGGGTTGTTGCGGTTCTTGGGTTTGTGATGTTTGCGGAACGATGGTTGGTGTGAAATGCACGCAGTGCGAACGACTTGAGGGCCCTGAAAAGGAGTTGTTGGCCGCGTCCATGCTTGGGTTTCAGGGTTTTTTCTTAGGGTTTCACGGGGCTTTAGGGCTTTTAGGGTTTGGGGGCTTTAGGGCTTTTACGGGGATGTAGGGGTTTTTGTTTTTTTGTTTTTGGGGTTTAGGGGGTTTAGGGTTTAAGCTTCTGGGTGGGCGAAGGCTCATAGTTTAGGGTCTATAGGATCAGTTGCGCAACACGCCACACAAGATCACTTGCATGACTTTCCCCGAAGAGGGACGAAAGGGGGAGGCCGAACAGTTCGCCAAAATGCGAGCGAGCGGCTGTTTGCCGTAGCACATCGAGGACTACTACAACAGCATTCCTGACGGACGAGGGCCCCGAGACAAGCCCAGTGTGAGAAACAGGCTGTTTGTGTACGTTATGAACACACAAGACATCATGTACTAAGAGCTCGCAAGCTGTGTGCGACGAGAAATGGGGGGGGGGGGGGTTTCCGAAATTCGGGGGGTACCTTATTGGGGTTCTCATAAAGAGGGAATCCTACTATTCGGGGGCTATTGTAGCGGTCCCTTATTTTCGTAACTCCCAAACACAGGTTTGCCGCGTCGGTTTTCATCTGTCGAAGGTCTGCTTCAGCTCTTGCGTCGCTATTGTGGCAGACTCTGTCTTTATAGCGTTCTTAAGGAAAGGCGGATCAACCACCAAGCCTTCAACCCCCAACATCGTCACCCTACACCTGAACCTTGAAAATCTGTAGAATCATAGAAACCCTGAGCACTGGAACCGCAACACCCAAAACCCTAAACCCAAAACCCTAAACCCTAAACCCTAAACCCTCAAAAGCAAGGCCAAAGCCAAGGGACGGCTTCGCGAGGCCGCCTTCCCAGCCTCCGAGGCAGCTGGGGGTTCCTAGGGTTTAGGGTTTCGGGGTTGGGGTCTAGGGTTTAGGGTTCCGGGTTTAGGGTTAGGGTTTAGGGTTTGGGGTTTAGGGTTTGTGGTTTGGGGTTTTGGGTTTGGGGTTTGGGGTTTGGGGTTTGGGGATTGGGGTGTAGGGCTTAGGGTTTAGGGTTTAGGGTTTGGGGTTTAGGGTTTGGGGTATAAGGTCTATTGGATTAGGAACACCAAAGTCGCAATCCATGCTTCTCAAGCTAGGGGCCCCAGGATAGACTTCCAAGCGGAACCCTAAACCCTAAACCCGAAACCCTAAACCCTATGCCCTCGCCGGGTTTAGGGTTTAGGGCTGCTAAGCCCTAAATCCGACCCTCAAGCCTAAACCCGAAGCCCTTTAGGGGTGATGATTTCCGACCCATGAGAAACTAAAGCCTGGTTGAAGCCCTCCTTCGCCAAGTCAGAACAGTGGGGGGCCCCTGCTGATCCTTCTGAGCTCTTGATCTTTCACCCCCGAACCCTAAACCCTAAACCTTAAACCCTAAACGCTATACCCTAAACCCTAAACCCTAAACCCTAAACCCTAAACCCTAAACCCGAAGGCGTCATCTCAGCTCGCGAAGCTGCGCGAGGAGGAGCGAAAACTTCTGGAGGCTCCGGTTTTTTCACCTGGAATTTCTGACCCCCCCGACCATCAGCCTTAAGGCTCTGCGGTTCAGGGTTTAGGGTTTAGGGTTTAAATAGGGTTTAGGGTTTTAGGGTTTAGGGTTTAGGGTTTAGGGTTTAGGGACATTCAGGGTGTTCCCGGACATCACAAAGTCTGAACGCAGAAGCCCCAAAATGAGACCTACACCTACAACACCGAACAAGCGAAGTTGAGAGGGCCTTTGAAAGGAATTGGAGCGGCATTCAGTAGTCCGATTCTGGTTTGATGGATTTGGGGTGTGGGGGGGGGGGGGCGTGAACTCCAGCCGCTCTGGGCTTCTGAATTTTAAGAACTTAGAGGAGAATTTCAGGGTCTGGGTTTTGCGGGTTTAGGGTTCATGGTTTAGGGTTTATAGGGCTTAGGGATTTACGGTTGATTTCCAGGGCCCTGGGGGAGGTGGGCTTTGAGCCAGGCGGACGTCAGCGGTGAAAGCGCCAACGATGCCAAGATTGCAGAGCTTGCGGCCAGGGGCCCTGGGACCCTAACCTTGGGATGTTCCCCCTAATACTAGTAGTACTTAATGGGGATTAGAGTACCCCTTATTGCAGTCCTTATGAAGGACTGTTAGTAGGGGAACGTCCCAACCCAACCCCTAAAAGCCCTAAAGGGTTTCGGGTTCAGGGCTTAAGGATCCTATAAGACCCATAACTAAGCCCTATACAGCCTACACCCTCAACCCCTGAACCCCTAAAACCCGAAAGCCTCAACCCTAAACCCTCCACCCCTCAACCCTTAAACCCCTTAAAAGCCCCCAAAGCCCGGAGGCGTGTCTATTGCGGTCTGGGCGATTCGGTGCCTGGCCGGGCTTGGGGGTTTCAGTCTCTTTTTGTGTTTTTTTGAGTTCTTTAAAAAATGATCTGAAGAAACCAAAAAAATGAAAAACAAATCCTTGTAAGGGCAATTTAGGGATGGCTATTTTGCGTGTTTTTTTTCGGAGGGTGCTTAAGATAAGAGTACCTTTACAGGATTTCTTTGAAAGTAACTACCGGGTGTAGCCTCCTGCGCGGGATTTGGGCTAAGGTTTAGGGTTTAGAGTGTAGGGTTCAGTGTAGTTTTCTGCTTGTTATGTCAACACTGAAACCTAGCCGAGCAGCAGAAAAGAGCATTGGGATGTTGGGTGGGTGTTGGGAGGATTCAAGGGACTAAATGCGGCTGAGGGACCCTTGCGAGGGACCTTGGATCATATATGGGAATCAGGGTCCTTTCTAGGGGTCACCCTTTATATCTCTTAGTGGGAGGATTGTGCCAAGTGTCCCCTCGTGGTCTCTCTAAGCTTGAGCATGACGCTCAGTAGAACCAGTTCAGCTTCAAGGTTTATGTACGTAAACAGGTTTAGGGTTCAGGGTTTAGGGTTTCGGGTTTAGGGCTTAGGGTTAGTGTTAGGGATGTTCCCCTGTACACTAGCAGTCCTTAATATGGATTGTAGTACCCCCCCCATTATAATCCCTATTAAGGGCTGCCAGTGTAAGGGGGAACATCCCAAATAACAATCAGAAAAAGACCTAAACCCTAAACGGCCCTAAACCCTAAAAATGATAAGATGAAGTCTACAAAAGAAACGCGAGCTGCCGCATCTTCTGGTCCTGCATCTGAAGCCTGACGGACTAGGGTTTAGGGTTTAGGGTTTTGGGTTTAGGGTTTAGGGTTTAGGGTTTAGGGTTTAGGGTCTAGGGTCTAGGGTTTAGGGTTTAGGGTTTGAAGGTTTAGGGTTTGGGGTGTTGGTTTAGGGTTTAGGGTTCAGGGTTCAGGGTTCAGGGTTCAGGGTTCAGGGTTCAGGGTTCAACAAGTTGGAACATCCTTATCCCCATACCCCAAAAGGTATGCTAAAGGGAATCCCAGCTCTAATCGTCCATACACCATGTTGCAGATTTTTTCCGGAGTTTATTGTAGCTGCTCCGCAGGGGAAGCTCCGCCAGCTGGAAAAAGCTCGTCGTGAGCTGTTCGTCGGGGCCTTAACAGCACAACTCGCCCACCCTCCGTGTCCCAAGCCCTAAAGCCCGAAAGCCCGAAAGCCCTAAAGCCCTAAAGGCCCTAAAAGCCCTAAAAGCCCTAAAGAGCCCTAAAGGGCCCTAAAGCCCTAAAGCCCTAAAGCCTTAAAGCCCTAAAGCCCTAAAGCCCTAAACCCTAAACCCTAAACCCTAAACCGTGCAGCCTTTGATTCATTCCTATACGTCCTAAACCCGAGCAAGCCTGAACGCCAAACTTCAGCCCTAGGAGGCCTTAAAGCTTGAAAGCTCGAACCACAGGGTTTAGGGTTTAGGGTTTAGGATTTAGGGTTTAGGGTTAGGGTTTTGGGTTTGGGTTTTGGGTTTAGGGCAACATGACACAAAGCCCGAGCGGCTGGCCACCAGGATTTGCCCCTTTTTTCACCCTGCTTAACCCTTTAACCCTAAACCCTAAACCCTAAGTACCGGCTCAAGCGCCTGGAGCTCCTTTACTAACTTTACTAGGACCCGGCCCTTTTTTTCCTTTTTTTAGGGTTGTGGCTCCACGATAATTCCCTTAAAACCAAGAAGGGTACTGACAGGTGGGATGGATTCCAGGGTCTTGGAGGCAGTACCAACAAGCTAGTTCCAGAGTGAATGATTGTGAGGAAGCCAAGACAGTAGATTCACGCTTCTAGACTCATTAATAACCGGGGCTGGAACTATAACTCCTGAATCCCCGGGCCAATAATAATATCTTCACGGCCCGGTATATTATAAGTGAAGAGAGTACATTATTAGGGCGTTTATAAAGAGCGTAGTGATGCATGAAACGCACGAATAATGTATGAACGAAACCCGCGTATTAATGTTGTTCACGCGGGAATATAATAATTATACGGGCGCTATAATACTGAATAATACTATTAAATCACAAGGAAGCGCCCATTTCGTTCACATCCTATTTTAATTCACGCGTTCGTTCATTTCTTTCACTCGCTTGTAATTAAATTATTATGTTCTCTTTATATTATTATTATTATTACGGGCTACTGAAGATATAATATAAGCCCGTGAATGAAGAGAATGAATGACAGGCTTGGAGAACGCACCATAATAATAATAACACTAATGAATGGGGCGTGTACACCATCTACAACTTCTGTGGGCTTTCTAGGAGTTATAGCATTACAACTGCCCCATGAACCCTGCGAATCATGCCCTTTTAGTAGTTGTATCCTGTGGTTAAGGGTGAAGAGAGCAATATTAATGTACTTACAAGGAGTGAATATGACGCGTGAAGTGCATTAATAGTGTGAACGAAACCAGTACAAGAAAAGAATATAAGAAAAAGAAGTAAAATACCAAGAATTAGATGAAAGAAATGTAATGCTGTAAGAAAAAAGAAAAGACAACTATACAGTGAATCATTATTTGAATATGCGAGAATACGAAATTCTTTAATCTGCAAACTAATAAAAAGAGAAGATAAATAGAATGACCACAAAGTGAAGAAAATAATATATTGTGATGAAATTTCTAAATTAATAAAAGCATTTCCTAAAGATATAGCAGCATTAGATAAAAGAAGGTACTCCTGGGTCTAGTTTAGAACCCTTTTGACCCTGCTTAACCCTGTTAAACACGTTTAGCCCTTCTTATGCGCTGGAATTTCCTCGCCAACATCGCATGACCTCTGGTGCAGAAGAACCTGGTGGTACTCACATCTGACCCTAAACCCTCAAGCCTCACCCCTCAACCCTGGCCCTAAACCCTAAACCCTAAACCCTAAACCCTAAACCCTAAACCCTAAACCCGGAGCAAGTCCAGCTCAGAAGCAAACAAAAACCTTCAACCCCTAAACCCTTGGACCCTGGGCCCCCGGCCCGAATGACCATCTCAACCCTACACCGCAAAGCCTAAACCCAAAACCCAGTTCATCGCGTGCCCAACCAAACCCTAAACCCTAAACCCTAAACCCTAAACCCTAAACCCTAAACCCTAAACCCTAAACCCTAAACCCTAAACCCTAAACCCTAAACAACCCTAAGCCCTGAACCCCAAGCGCAAATTTGGAGAAGCAGCCCTCGCCACAAGGTGCAGGGCATGTCGCCGCCTGTCCGCTTCTTCATGGAGACTGCCACGGACTTGGGTTTAGGGTTTAGGGTTTAGGGGTTAGGGTTTAGGGTTTAGGGTTTAGGGTTCTTGCTTTTTGGGGGGAGGGGATGGGGGGGGGGGGGTCGTTTAGGTTTGAGATCCTTGGGATCTGTGGCTTTGGGTTTCGGGTTTAGGGTTAGGGTTGGGATCCTTGGGTTAGGGTTTAGGGTTTGGGGTTTAGAGTCTAGGGAACCCAAAACCTTCTTAGACATTCGGGAATGACCTTTTCCTGGAGGGTTCAGGGTTCAATGTTAAGAGGTTAAGCTAGGACCTTATAGAGTAGGCACTTATTCCTTTTGTTTGGGCTTTGCGTTCCCTTATAAACCCCTTTAAGCCAAGAAGGGCACCCTTTTTGTTCCTAGGTTACTCCCGGGGCTTTCGGGCTTATAAGGGTTAGGAGAAGGCAAGCGCGTCAAGGCCCCTAAATGCTGAGCCTCAAACCCAGCCGCAGTGACCCTGCTCACGTTAGGCTTAGGAGCCGCGTTTAGGGTTTAGGGTTTAGGGTTTAGGGTTTAGGGTTTAGGGTTTAGGGTTCGCCTTAAACCCCGTGCAAGCCAACCCTGCTTCCACCTAAGCCTTGAAGCCCTCGAACCCTGAAGCCCAGCCCTCCCCTCAAAACCCTTCAGCCCGAAGATCGAAGCCCATCAGGCCGAAGCCCTTGAGAAGGTAATCCCTAAGCCCCCAACCCGAAACCCGAAACCCTAAACCCTAAACCCTAAACCACAGAAGCCCTAAACTCTAAACCCTAAACCCTAAACTCCTTGAAGTTCGGCTTCCGAGGTCTTGTCAGAGAACGGCCTGTCGCACGCGCTCATCTCCGAGCTAGGCGGGTAGGAGGGTTTAGGGTTTAGGGTTTAGGGTTAGGGCTTAGGATTGTGGACATTCTATACAAGGTTCCTGCGCGGAGTTTTGGGCGAGAGGTCTTGGGCGAAAAGTTTTCGGCGGGATTGGAGAGGCTTTTTGGGCGGGTTTCGTTTTTTTTCAGGCTTTGGGGCCCTTGCGAAATCTTTCGGCAGAAAGTGTCTCGGCTTCACGCGCGGAGTTTCGAGCGGTCTGTGGACGTCAGTTTCAAGCCTCAACCCTAAACCCTAAACCGTGGAGAGCCCTTTGGGGGTCAGGGCGGGAGTCTTTTGAGGGGTCCTCTGTGACTGCGAGGCAACTGTGGGGTTGCTCTTGGTTATTGCTGCTCTGATGTGGCAGTTGGGGCCCTAAACCCTAAACCCTAAACCCTAAACCCTAAACCCTAAACCCTAAACCCTAAACCCTAAACCCCTTGTTTGTTGTTCGGACGGGCTTTGGCGGGCTTTGGTCATTGGCCGGTGTTTTACCCTATACCCTACCCTACCCTAAACCCTAAACCCTAAACCCTAAACCCTAAACCCTAAACCCTAAACCCTAAACCCTAAACCCTAAACCCTAAACCCTAAACCCTAAACCTAAACCCTAAACCCTAAACCCTAAACCCTAAACCCAGCTAGGTTTTTTGTCCGGGGTTGGGATCTGTGGAACTCTTGCTGGTGGCGCTTTGTGGGGTGGGGGCTGAAGGGCTGTGCAGTCAAGGGTATGAGGTGGGGTTCGTGTGGCGTTTGCGGCCCAAAACCCTGAAACCTGAACCCTAAACCCAAACCCTGAACCCTAAACCCTCAAGACCTGTGTAAATGGAGATTGTATGTCTTCCCGCCCCTTTCACAAACACCACGTCTGCCCAGAAATAATCCCTCATGGCTCCTCAGACCTTACCAAACAACGGTTACGAGGTGCTGCAGAGGGTTTAGGGTTTAGGGTTTAGGGTTTAGAGGGACATGTCCAGCAAGAAACTTCCAACGACACGACTCTACCCAGTCCGCCAGCAAAAGCAATCACAATATGCCGGCGAAACCCATCCGGAGCGCCACAAACTGCAACACTAGCCAACAACCCCCGGAATGCCACACAATCCCAACACAAAATCCCCAGTCAGCTTATAAGTCCCTAAACCCTAACTCCTAAACCCTAAACCCTAAACCCTAAACCCTAAACCCTAAACCCTAAACCCTAACCCTAAACAGCCTAAACCCTAACCCTAAACCCTAAACCCTAAACCCTCCAAAGCCTGCAGGTCAAGGCCTACAGGCCTGGCGAGCTCCGCGTCTTGCGCCCCTGATGGCGCAGCGCAGGGAGCTGCTCGAAACCAGGCGGTGGGGAGGTTTGGCGTTTGGGGGTTTGGGTTTTGGGGTTTAGGGTTTGGGGTTTATATATAGGGTTTGGATTTAGGGTTTGGGGTTTAGGGTTTGGGGTTTAGGGCTTGGGGTTTGGGGTGTTGGGTTTGGGGTTTCGGGGTTTCGGGTTCAGGGTTTGGCGTCGACCGCGCACGCCTTCTGCTGCGGCTTCTCTTCAGTGGAGAGAGTCAGGCCGTACTGGACCAAGCTCTGCGCGAGAAGCTGTCTTGCAACAAGTTACGCTTTTGATGCACATGTCGATCAAGTATTTCAACGACTCAGATCCCTAAACCCTAAACCCTAAGCCCTAAACCCTAAACCCTAAACCCTAAACCCTAAACCCTAAACCCTAAACCCAAAGAGTCTGCAGAAAGTGATCGGACCCGACTTCCAGCTGGGCATGGTGTGAGCGCTCAGATTGACCTCCACTTATATTTCATTTGCATGCATGGGACCCCCAAGCTTCCCCCAGAATGTGGTACCTAAACCCTAAACCCTAAACCCTAAACCCTAAACCCTAAACCCTAAACCCTAAGCCCTACTTTGGGGGAGGTGCGGGGGGGACCCTCGGATGGTAGTGTTCGGCGGGGGCATGTCACTAGTACATGGGGTCGCCAGCTGGCGTGGAGTTTGAGGGTGTTGGGCCTTTCTGGTGTAGTTAACGGTACAGTATCACGGTTTTTTCGTGGTTGTAAGCCCTAAACCCTAAACCCTAAACCCTAGACCCTAGACCCTAGACCCTAAACCCTAAACCCTAAACCCTAAACCCTAAACCCTAAACCCTAAACCCTAAACCCTAAACCCTAAACCCTAAACTCAAACCCTTAAACCTGAAGTACGGTTTGGGTTTCGAGGCTTTGCCAGGCATTCAGCGTTGTGAGAGGGGGTGTAGGGCTCGTAGCGTGTGCTCCTACAGACTCCTACACCCTAAACCCTAGCCCTAAACCCTAGGCCCTAAACCCTAAGCCCGAAATGGATTAGGGGGTCCTGTCAGAATTTCCATGGGCCCCTAAACCCTCAACCCTAAACGATGCCAGGCTCCAGCTGCACCAGGAAATGCGTGGGCAGACGGAGGTGTGGACTCCCTTCAAGGTTTTTGTTTTTACTTTTTCTAAGGGGGTTTGGGATTGAGGGGTTAGGGTTGGGAACTATGGTTTCAGTGTTGAGGGTTATAAGTTTAGGCTTCAGGGTTTAGGGTTTAGGGTTTCTGATTCAAAGTTTAGGTGTCAGGGTTTAGGTTGTGGGGTTTCCTTGGCCTGAAACTCATGGGACCCTATACCACCCCTACCTTAAGACTGCCAAGACCTACCTCGTCTTGGAAAAGTACGCTCTGGGTTCTTGGGGTGTACCCAAGCAGCCCCCATGCCGGACTCTAGTAACCCTTACCCAGTCATGGTTTAGGGTTTGTTAGGGTTTGAGGTGTCGGGTTTAGGGTTGATAAACCCTAAACCCTAAACCCTAAGCCCTAAACCCTAAACCCTAAACCCTAAACCCTAAACCCTAAACCCTAAACCCTAAACCCTAAACCCTAAACCCTAACAGGCTTTAGCTTCTGGAGTTTGGGGCTTTGGGGTGCACCTTGTGCCTCCCACAGGCCAGCCTATCAAGTGAATCGAGAAGAAATCGCCGCCATGAAGGGGTGATGACATACGTGGAAGGAAGGTTTAGGAGTTTAGGGTTTAGGGTTTCGGGTTGAGGGTTTAGGGTTAGGAGTTTAGGCTGAATAGCATTTTTTGCGGTTCATGCTAGGAACTTTTGGTTTTTTGAGGTTAATGCTGGTATGACCTCTGTTGAGGCAGCCCAACCGTCAGCATCTTATATTCTACCACAAATACAGGCAGAACTCATCGCCATGGCGCGCAAGCAGGCGATCGTTGTTTTCAACGGCTGCTTCTGCCCCTTGAAGTCGCAATGGTGTCATAGGGGCCATTTTAAAAAAATCACGTTCAACATAAGATGTTTACACCTATATAAACGCCCTTGACCCCCAGGCCCTTCCTTTCTAACCCTAAACCCTAAACCCCAAACCCTAAACCCTAAACCAAAAACCCTAAGCCCTAAACCCTAAACCCCAACCTCCCGCACACTCTGGCCAACCCAGGCCCAGTACACGCGGGTCACATTAAGGCCATGGAGGATGCCAAGCGAAAGATTGAAGCTGGTGGGCAGTTCTCAGTGACGGCGGGATACTTCGCTGTGGCTCCCGACGGATATGTCCGGAAGAAGGCCAGCCACTGTTGAAGCTGAACTCGTGTTGATGGCTCTTATTGGCCTAATTCCCCTTCTAGCCCTATATAGCCGGAGCTCTAGAACATGTGTCATGTGTGGCCCCAAATACACCACACCAGGTACAGGTGCTCGAGCCCTGGATGACTGCGGCAGCGCGCGTCGATCTGTGCAAGGCGGTTGCGAAAGATCGCGGATGGGCGATTTCGGCCGCGGAGTTCGAGGGCTGGAAGACTTGCGGCAAAGCCATGGTGGCAGAATACCACGATCCGTCTACCGAGGTTTTCAGTGTGCGTGAGGAAGCCAAAAAAGGAGGCGTAGCCAGAAAGGGAGAAGGGATAACTTCGGACCTAAGCTCCACTAGTATACGCGCCGAGCTGGAGTCACGTGGGCGCACTGTGGAGACGGTCGACGACCTCATCAGGAGAGGGCTGCTAGGGGAGGCCGTGGGAGCTTGCTTAAAGGAGTACTTCACTGCTTCATCATCTGCTAGAGATGGGTCTAAAGACCCGGATGAAGTGAAGGGCGGCGGGCAGCCAGAGGGCAAAGGAGCGAAGTCCTTTAAGGGCTACGCTGGACAAGTCGATGCTGTCGCACGATCTACGGTGCCGAGTGCACCTTCCTTGACAGAAGCCAAGTTCCGAGAGATTCGCGCCATCTACGACGAGCAGACGATCACGGTGTACCAGGCCTACAACGCTGGCATTGCTGACGCAGCGGTCGCCGCCAACTCGTTCCGAGCCCCGATGGAGATTCTTGGCTTTCTTCTGGCTGGCTCTGAGGACTTGAACCTTTTGGGTGTTTTCAAAAACTACAATGAGTCAGCCAAGGTGAGGACTTGAACCTTCTGGGTGTATTCAAAAACTACAATGAGTCAGCCAAGGATTGGTCTCTTCAAGCCAAATCGCATGACCTGGATCAAGCCAAGTGCCGTCTGGATGGCGTACCGGTGTGGCTGGACGACCATGAAGGACAGCCCCAAGGTTGATACATCGTTTTTTTTTTGGGTTTAGGGTTTAGGGTTTAGGGTTTAGGGTTTAGGGTTTAGGGTTTAGGGTTTAGGTAGCCCAGTGGTGCCCTTTGCCCCTTCTTTTGTTCCTGGGTCCCCCTTCTAGAGTAATCAAGCCCAAAAAAGGGTGCCCTTATTACTATGTGGTTGCTGGGCTACTAAGACGATGTACACCCGAAACCCAAATTGCAAAGCAACATCGAGGGTTTCCCAGGCTTCAGGATGTCCTTACAGGATTTGAGGGCTTATCTGGCTTAGGCAGGACTCCTTTCAAGCTTAAGTAGAAGCCAGAAGCCCTATAGACCCCGAAAACCTAAAGCCATTAGAACCTACACTCCTAAACCCTCAACCCTAAACTCCTACACCCTCGGCCCTAAACTCCTAAACTCGCAAATCCTAAGCCCCTTAAAACAATTGACCACAAGGACAAGAATCAGGCGCGGGTCGTTGCTTTGCACCTGTCTCGCGAGGGTTTCGAATCCCTCCTTTCCGAGGCCCAGTTGCTTGGTTCGAGGGTTTAGGGTTTAGGGTTGAAGGCTACTTAGCTGGTTTAGAGTTTGATTAGGGCTGTTTAGGGCTTAGGATTAGGGTTCAATTTGGGCTGTGTGAGGTTTGGGGTGCATGGCTTCAAGCTTTAGTGGGGGGGGGGGGGGGGGGGTTTCTCTGCAACTCCCCCTGCCTGACAGTAGTTCTTCAAATGTTGGGGTTTTAGAGTTTAGGGTTTAGGGTTAGATATATACTTGCTGAGGATCGGGGTCTTTATGGAGGTAGGTATGGCAGGGCTCCCATCAACCTTTGAATGATCGTCTCAAGGCAGTTGACATTTGTTACAGCAGCTGTTCTTTGGGCCTACCCTAAACCCGGCTAAACCCTAAATCCTAGACCCAAATCCCTAAACCCTTTATAAACCCTAGACCTAAACCCTAAACCCTAAACCCTAAACCCTAAACCTAAACGCCAAGGTTGTCACATTCCTCTGCCGCTGAGAAGTGCCGAGACAGCCCCGTCGTGGTTCAGTGGGATCCTGAGCGCGAAATGGACCCGCTTGCCTGCGGCCAGCAGGCGGTTTAGGGTTTAGGGGTTTTGGGTTTAGGGTTTGGGGGTTTTGGGGTTTAGGGTTTGGGGGTTGAGGGGCTTAGGGGTTTAGGGTTTAGAGGTTGAGGAGTTTAGGGGCTTGCCTCCGTCGTGCCTGTTCGGGTTCAGGGCCAAATGCTGCTTTGTCTAAGTGGGTGATACCGGCTTTAACCCTAAACCCCAAACCCCGAATCCCAAACCCCAAGCCCTAAACCCTAAACCCTAGACTCTAAGCCTCAAAAAATAGTTCCGTACAGTGAAACATCCGGAAGTGCAGTTGTGGTTCAAAGGCAGGAGATGCGGGGGTGAGAGCACCCCCGGCTCACCGGTGCTCAGCAGGGATTCAGGGAATTTCGGGGTAGGGTTCAGGGTTCAGGGTTCAGGGTTCAGGGTTCAGGGTTCAGGGTTCAGGGTTCAGGGTTCAGGGTTCAGGGTTTAGGGTTTAGGGTTTAGGGTTTAGGGTTTAGGGTTTAGGGTTTTGGGATATACGGCACCTCATCCCCGAGCTATTTTTCAAGAGCTGGAGGTGTACACGAGACCGCTCAAGGACGTCCGCTCCATCCAGATTGGTCTCCGTGGCGCGGCAGCCGCGAAGTTGCTTGATCCGGCCCTTGTCCTTGCTCCTTGGTAGGGTTTAGGGTTTAGGGTTTAGGGTTTAGGGTTTCGGGTGTAGGGTTTAGGGTTTAGGGTTTAGGGTTTAGGGCTTAGGGTTTTGGGTTTAGGGTTTAGGGTAATTTAGGTAGCCCGGTGGTGCCCTTTTGCCCTTTTGTTTGTGGTTCAAGGTTCCCTTTACACAGTACCCAACCCCAAACCCTAAACCCTAAACCCTAAACCCTAAACCCTAAACCCTAAACCTAAAAGGGTGGGATGCAGATCAAAAAAATATTTAGGATCAAGAAAAATTTATTTAGGATCAAGAAAAAATTTATTTAGGATCAAGAAATAATTTATTCTGTTCTTCCGACGGAGAGAGGGAAGGGGAGGGAGGGAGGGATTAAAGGAGGGAGGGAGGGAGAAGGCAGGAAGGAAGGAAGGAAGCAAGGAAGCAAGGAAGCAAGGAAGCAAGGAAGCAAGGAAGCAAGGAAGCAAGGAAGCAAGGAAGCAAGGAAGCAAGGAAGCAAGGAAGGAAGGAAGGAAGGAAAGGAAAGGAAATGAAAGGTCAGGAAAGGAAACATAACATAACATCATATGTTTTAATATATATATATGTATATATATATGTGTGTATATATTAAAACAAAGTATAGTGGCATAGAGTAGAATAGAACACAATATCGTATAGTACCTTAAACATATAACAAAATCGAGATAACAAAGCATATATGTATATATGCTGCTTTTTGTTATCGAATTCATAATACACAATGCATATTTCTTGTTTGTTTGGCGCCGGGCAAGCTTCTTCAACGCGTATGAATCCCTTCCAAACCCATGATGCGAGCATTGTGTTTGCAAATGGGGGGGGGGTCTGCCCCCCCCTTCAAACCCCCCGCTGTTTTTTAAAGCCGGGCAAGCTTGCTTCAAAGCATATGAATATCCTTTCCAAACCAATGATGCGAACGTTGTGTTTGCAAATGGGGGGGGGCTGCGCCCCCCCCCAACCCCTCCGCTGCTTTCTTAGTCCGGGCAAGCTTGCTTCAAAGCACATGAATCCTTCCAATCCCATGATGCGAGCACTTTTTTTGCAGTAAAACATGAAGACACAATAAGATACAGTGGTATACAAGAATATATTACAAAAAGATGCAACAACATACAATAATACACAAAAACACAACAATGTACAAGTATGTACAAGAAGTTGCAGCAGTATACACGTAAAAAAGAATAACTTAGAATAATTTTCAGTAATTGACAATAATATTCAATAATAGACAACAGTATACAATAATATACAAAAGTATACAAAAATATACAATAAGATACAGCCATATATAAAACATTTTTCAAAAATATACAAAAAAATGTACAGCAATATATAGAAACACAAAAACACAATGACATACAACAATATAAAACAGTGTACAAAATTACAATGATATACAATAGTAGACAATAATATACAATAATATACAATAATATACTATAATATAGAATAATCTGCAATAACATACAAAGAAAATTGAATAATATACAACAATATACAGTAACCTACAAAAAAAGAGAACAATATACAAGAAATTGAAAAATATTCAATAACATTCAATAATATGCAATATTGTACAAAAACACAAGAAAACACAAGGCAATACAAGAATACTCAACAATATAGACAACAATGTACAATAATATGCAAGAATATACAATGTCATACAATAGTATACAAGAATTTCCACAACACTATGCCAGAATATACATGCTTCAGAGTATACGCATTTTTTTGAAACTTCTAATGCCAAGATGCCCGCATTGATTTGCAGCCTCTGCAAACTCAGAAATGCTGCTATTTACAGTATTTCCAGCCTCTGAAATCGCAGAAATGCTGCTATTTTTAGTATTTGCAGCCTCTGGAAACTCAGAAATGCTGCAGTGTACAGTATTTCCAGCCTCTGAAAGCGCAGAACTGCTGCAATATACAATATTTGCAGCCTCTCTGGAAACTCAGAAATGCTGCTATTTTCAGTAGTTCCCGCATAAATGCCGTGTTTTTTCGGTATTTAGAGCTTGCGAAGCGGCAGAACTGCTGCATTTCTGAGCGTTTACAGCCTCCGCTCCGCTTGCAAGAAGCCTTCGAAGCCTTCAGTAAATTATTTTTTGATCCCAAATAATGTTTTTTTTTGATCCGCCTAGAAATAGATTATTTTTGATCCCAAATATTTTTTTTTGATCCCCTACCCTTAAGTACCCTTACTGTGATATGGTTACTGGGCTACCTCGTTCTCGGGGATGCAAGGAGGTATTTTCTAGGACCCAGAGTAGGCCTTTATTCGCGCTTTTTGTAAGGTTTTTAGGCTTTAGGGTTTAGGGCTTAGGGTTTCGGGTTAAACCCCCTTAAACCAAACAGGGCACTTTTTGTTCTTCCTGGGTTACTCCTGGGTCTTGCTTTGGGCGAGTGACACGAGGCCTCTTTCTTTTTACGCAGCATTGATGAAGTTAACAAGGCCCCTCAAAAACCTTCAGCCCAAAATCCCTATTCCTCAAATCCTAAACCCTAAACCCTAAACCCCAAACCCTACACCCTAAACCCTAAACCCTAAACCCTAAACCCTAAACCCTAAACCCTAAACCCCACACCCTAGCACAGTCAACCCAGGAGATCACGGACGAAACCGCTCGGTTCCGCCAGGCTGTCGCGGCACTGGAGGCGGGGGATGCAGCCCAGGCCGCAACAGCCCCTGGGATGCTCCTGTGGTAGATGGGTAGTTCATTCAAGTGGGGTCCCTGTCCGGGGTCCTCTTTATAGCCCTAAACCCTAAACCCTAAACCCTAAACCCTAACCCCTAAACCCTAAACCCTAAACCCTAAACCCTAAACCCTAAACCCCAAACCCCAAACCACTTGAAGAAGGATCCCCACATCGGGCTCTTCCAACCTCAACTGAGGGCCCCAGACCCCTTTTTGTGCCTCATCCTGCGTTGCTTGGGCACTGAGGCCTTATGGCCAAGCCAGCAAGAAGCCTGGCAAGGAAAATGGCATAGGCGGCGGGTTTAGAATTTAGGGCTCAGGGTTTAGGACTTATAAGGTTTAGGGTAGTAGCTCTTCAACCTTTCCTGGTAGCCCACATGGTAAACTTTAAATCCTGAAGCCCGAAACCCCACAGTCCATGAGGAATTCGACGCCCAAAAAGCAACCCGACAGCTTGGACAGCTTAAGTGTTTCGGGATGAGGGTTCAGGGCGTCGGGTTTCAGGTTTAGGGGTCGAGAGTTTTGTGGACGGAGCACAAAGGAGAGACCGTTCCACGTGCCGCCACACCTGATGTCAGTGCTCGGTATGCACATGACCACTCCTGAAGACGCCTGAGAACAGGATTCAGCGTACAGGATGCCTTAACCCTAAAGCCTTCAGGGAGACTCGTACCCCTAATGTTACACACCCAAAGGGTTTCCCTGCATATATTCCGAACATGGCCCTTACCTTCCCTTAGGGGATCCCTAAACCCTAAACATCCCTAAACCCTAAACCCTACACCCTAAACCCTAAACTCTCTTCTGATCTTTAGAACGGGTGCCCAAAGCCAAGGGTAGGGTCCGAGGAAGAGTCCCTTGAGCCCTACCCCAAAGCTCAGCTGATTTGTACAGATCACAGTAAGACGTCTCCCTGAGGCGAGAGGACCGCGACCCTTACTCTTTGAGGTTTAGGGTTTAGGGTTTTAGGGTTTTGGGTTTAGGGTTTTGTTCTCTTTCTCCCTCACTCTCATTCTCTCTCTCTCTCTCTCACTCACCCCTCGCCTCAATTAGACTCTTGCTCTCGCCGCGCTCAAAGAGTCAGGTGAAGATAGGACTCCCCCGCATGTACAGCACGAGCTTCACACCAAACGAAAAGCAATCCATAGCTTTCTTGGCTGTGGTTCCCCTAAGAGAACACCAAGCCCTAAACCGTAAACCCTAAACCCTAAATACCCTAAACCCTAAACACCCGGGCTTGGGGTTCAGGAGTTCTGTGCATCCGGCCTGGAGAGCGAGACTTAACCTGTTTAGAGCTTGGTAACGGGAGTCGTTTGGGGGTATTGTGGTTGAGCTTGCGGCTCATGGTATCAGCGCTCCTGTAAGCCAGACACGCTGGGGCTGAAGGTTTAGTGCTTGTCAGGCAGGTTCAGGACAGCGGGGGAATGAAAGTAGCTTCGACATAGAGCGCGACTTCAGCATGTATGATTGAGCCTTTTGGGAAAACCTATCAACCCTAGTCCCCAGAGTCCTTATGGCTTGCCTACGAACCCTACAATTCCTATATCCCTCAGCCCTACAAACCCCAGAAACCCTGTAGTCCCTATGTCATAGCCCCTGTACACCCCAGAATCCCTTGGACCCTGTAAAACCTGTAAGCCCTAAACCTCCTTTCTCCTAGACACCTAATCCCTAAACCCCAAACCCCAAACCCTAAACCCTAAACCCCTAAACCCCTAAAGCCCCTAAAGCCCCTAAACCCCTAAACCCCTAAGCCCCTACAACCCCTAAAGCCCTAAAGCCCCAAAACCCGTAAAACCCCTGAACCTGGTACCAGGGGCCCCACCAGCGTGAGATGCAGAGTGTGCTTCAGAGACTCCAGCAGGCGGAACAGGCGATGCTCCGTTTCCAGGGCCTTGGGGGGTTTAGGGCTTTGGGGATTAGGGGTTTTAGGTGTTTTAATTAGGGGTTTTGGGGAATTAGGGGTTTAGAGGCTTACGGGTTTAGGGGTTTTGGGGAATTAGGGTTTAGTTTAATTAAGGTTTTGGGGTTCGGGGGACCTTTAGCCTAAACCCTAACCCTTAAACCCTAAACCCTTGCAGGGTTTTAAGCTCTTCAGTGTGGGGCCACCCCCCCCCTGGCAGCCCTCCGCCCTAAACACTGGGGTTTTTGGATATAGGGGTTCAGGGTTTTAGGGTTGGCATGTTCCCCCTTATGCTAAGAGTCCCTAATACGGATTGTAGTTTTCCCGACCATACTGCTATGAAGGATTGTTAGTATAAGGGGGAACATCCCAAATCTACGGTGTTTAGGCCCTAAACCCTAAACCCTAAGCCCTAAACCCGAAACCCCAAACCCTAAACCTAAACCCTCAACCCTAAACCCTAAACCCTAAACACTCTGTACTGGCTGTGGTTTCTGGTGTTAAGGGCTTCTGGCGGGCGTAGGCCCAGGCAATCTCATGCGGCCAGTTGTCCAAACTCGAGGTCACTTCTTTGCACGGCCGTTTTGCTCTGGAAAAACACCAAGAGCCCTAAGTCCTCAACCCTCTAAGTCCTAAACCCTCTAGGTCCTAAGCCCTAAATCCTAGACCCTAAATCCGAAAACCCTAAGCCCTAAACCCTTGATTCAGCTGTTAGATTCCCAGCTCCTAGTTGCAGGTGTAGGCGAGAGATTTCGGGGATGTAGATGGCGCTTCAGGTGGTTTGGATCAGGGGTTTAGGGTTTTGACTTTGTGGGGGTCCCATCCTACACTGTAAACTCGAAACCCTAAACCCTAAACGATTCTTGGGCTTGGATTGGCCAGGGGCTGGAGCAGCTCAACATCACCTTGGATACCTTCTGGGAGGAGGTTCCTGCAAGCAATATAAGCGCCCTCTAAGGCTCTCAGGCACTAAACAACCTTATGCTGTAAGCCTGGCAATCCTAAACCCTAAGCCCTAAACCCTAAACCCTAAACCCGAAACCCGAAACCCTAAACCCTAAACCCTAAACCCTAAACCCTAAACCCTAAACCCTAAACCCTAAACCCTAAACCCCTCCCTTGTCCCCTGACAGCCGAAAGCTTTGCCGCTAAATCTCATTAAGGGCTTAGGGTTCATGGAAATTAGGGAGTTTAGAGAGTCCTAAGGGGTTTATGATTCTGAGGGGTTTAGGGTTTAGGGTGTAGGGTTTAGGCTCCAGGGATTCGAGTTCGAGCTTTTTGGGTTTGGAGTTCGTCGGTCTGCTGCGGTGTCCTCCGAGCTCGCGCTGCTTCACATGTTTCCGGCTCATCCTTCAAACCCTAAGCCCTAAACCCTAAGCCCTAAACCCCAAACTTAAACCCTTAGCCTCAAGCCCTAAGCCCTAAACCCTAACTCCTAAACCCTAAACGGAAAGCCTGGTTCTCACAAATGTGACGGCTTGGGCCTTCAGACTCTTTTTTGACTTCAACTTTGGGCTTTCTGGGAATTTTCGGGATTCTGTCTAGGGTTTACGGTTGAGGCGAGGTTCCGCGCTTCCCTAAACCCTAAACCCTAAACCCTAAGCCCTAAACCCTAAACCCTAAACCAGCTTGTAGGTGCAGGAGGGGTGGTGTTTGCGTCCAAGCCAGGCCGACGTCATGCTTCGATGACGACCTCGCTCAGGCAAGGGCTCTCCTGCGGCAGACGCTGAAAGACGTCGAAGAAGCGCAGAGGCATTTAGGGTTGAGGGTTTAGGGTTTAGGGTTGAGGGTTTAGGGTTTAGGGTTTAGGGTGTAGGGTTTAGGGTTTAGGGTTTCAGCTTTCAGATCAGCAACCTCCGCGATGCGACGTCGATGTCATCTGCGCCAGCCGATCCATCCCACACGAAGGAGGTCTCAGCGACTTTTGCCGGCAGATGGCCCTTGTGCTGTACCCGAGGGCGGCCAAGAGCCAAGGACCCGGTAGGTGAACCCTAAACCCTAAACCTCAAGCCCTAAACCCTAAACCCTAAACCCTAAACCAAAATTCCTAAACTCTAACCCCTAAACCCCTAAACCCCTAAGCCCTAAACTCCTAACCTCCTACATTCCAGCCCAAACCCGCGCGTGAGGTGGCCGCCATCAGTGACCTGTCTAACGAGATGCAAGGCTCTGCCCCCCTCACCCCCATCAAGCTTAGGGCTTCGGGTTTAGGGCTTCGGGTTTAGGGCTTAGGGCTTAGGGCTGAGGATGTGCCAGGTGAGGTTGGGTTCATGATCTCGGCTTTGGCTTGGTGTTTTGGGGGTGGTAGGATGGCGATTTCAGGGTTTCGTGCTTCGGCCTCGGGCTTGAGAGATGTTTTCTCGGGTTTAGGGTTTAGGGTTTAGGGTTTCGGGTTTTGGGGTTTATATATAGGGTTTAGGGTTTGGGGTTTAGGGTTTAGGGTTTAGGGTTTGGTACCCAGATTATGTCTTGGGCCGCCGTACGTCGCGGACGCACCTGTTCCTGCCAGCACCCTTGAGATTCGAGACATTGAACTCCCTGCAGACCCGAAACCCTAACTCCGAAACCCTAAACCCTAAACCCTAAACCCGAAACCCTAAACCCTAAACCCCTAACCCTAAGCCCTAAACGCCGCATCGGCCTTTACGCCCCGCAAAGAACCAAAGCCCTGAAACCGCAAGCCGGTCTTGCCAAGTTGCTCGAGATCCTAGAACTGAACCGCCGTGGTATCCTTGTTCCCCCCCCCTTGCTTCGGGGGTTTAGGGTTTAGGGTTTATTGTTTAGGGTTTAGAGTTTAGGTTCAGGGTTCAGTTAGGCTGTTTAGGGTGTTCAGGCTGTTCAGGGTATAGATTCCCTTTGGTTGGTTTGGAAACGATGGGCCCCCCCAATCCCTATACAACCCTACAGAACTCATAGAAGCCCTAAACCCTGCACCTTGCACAATTTTGGTGTTTCCTTCCAGTACACCCTAAACCCTAAACCCTAAACCCTAAACCCTAAACCCTAAACCCTAAACCCTAAACCCTAAACCCTAAACCCTAAACCCTAAACCCTGAACCCTGAACCCTGAACCCTAAACCCTAAACCTACCTGCAGGCCTGGGAGTTCGGGGTCCCAGTGATGTTCCGAGCCCAGCCACGCTGAAGCACCTCTTCGCTGACTGGGCCCGCGTCCCAGCTCAGGGGGCGAGGAAGTTTGGGGTTTAGGGGTCTGGGGGTGTAGGGGTTTAGGGTTTAGGGTTTAGGGTTTAGAGTTTAGGGTTTAGGGTTTAGGGTTTAGGCCTTCGGGTATTGGGTTTAGGCTTTGGGTTTAGGGTTTGGGGTTTAGGCTTTGGGGTTTGGGGTTCAGGCTTTACGGTTCAGGGCTAAGGGATTTACCTACGTGTATGCGGAGATGCGATGAACCTCATTGCAACAGCATCGAACACAGCAGCGTCTGCTAATATCTACGCAAGTAGTATATTACAATACACGTCTGCAGGTGGGAAGGACATCAAGTATGTGCAGTCGCGACAAACAACAGACGACAGAGCTTCAAGTACCGCCCATTAAATCCACATCACTCAAACATACGAGCATGAGAACCGGAGAGCGTTCGTTGTTCTGGTTTGGGTACCTGTTCGGAGACTTTTGTCGGGGGGGGGCTTTCGGGTTTAGTCTTCCCTTTGGGGAGGGGGGTGACAGAGCATACCGAGGAACATGGTGCTGGCTGTACCTTCTGCCACTTCCGCCCCCCCCCCCCACCCACCCCCACCCCCCCCCACCCCCACCCCCCCCCCTCCACCCCCCCCCCCCCCACACCTCCCCCCCGCCCCTTGTCCAGCGTGGAAGCCTTGACGTCCGCGGCCAAGCCTGCACCCGGGTCTCTAAACCCCTGATCCGGTTTAGGGTTAGGGTTCAGGGTTCAGGGATCAGGGTTCAGGGTTCAGGGACCAGGGTTCAGGGTTCAGGGTTCAGGGTTTAGGGTTTAGGGTTCAGGATTCAGGGTTTAGGGTTTAGGGTTTAGGGTTTAGGGTTTAGGGTTTGGGGGTCCAGTAGGCCCTAGCGAACCCCCTTGTAAATCCGAAACACTCACACCGCGGAGTCTGAGCCCCTAAACCCTAAACCCTAAACCCCAAACCCTAAACCCTAAACCCTAAACCCTAAACCCTAAACCCTAAACCCTAAACCCTAAACCCTAAACCCTAAACCGAGCAAGGCCTGGCACCTGAACTGCCCTGTCCAGCTCCTCTTTGGGTCGCCCCTGCAGTGTGCCTCTCCCAGTGGTTAGGGTTTAGGGTTTAGGGTTTAGGGTTTAAGGTTTAGGGTTTAGGGTTTAGGGTGTCTCAATGAATGGGCGCGCTGGTGCTGAAAGCACCCAGGCGCGCGCCCCGATTTGCATAAGCCCACCCCCGCTGGCGCTCCACCCTCGCCTTAACCTCTACGGGTTTAGGGTTCTTTTGAACTCTGATCGTGCTTTTGTTAGTTTTCTCTTGTCTATTGGTTGGGTTTAGAAGCTCGGCATCGATGCAGATCAACTACCCTGAAGCTCGCAGCCCCTACGCATTGCAAGGGAGATGTCTATCAGTCGAGGGCTGCTGGGAGAGCCAAAAGTCAGAGGTTTGGGCTTGGGGTTGGCTGCCGCCTTCGCCCTCTGATGCTGCGTGTTGGGCGGGGATTTGGGAAACTTGCTTGGAAGGGCGGGAAATCAGAGGTTTGCATCATTCGAGGGCTTCTGGGAGGGCCAAAAAGTCAGAGGTTTGGGATTGGGCTGGCTGCCGCCTTCGCGCCTGAAGTCAAAGGGGTGGATGGGCGGTTGCTGCTGCCTTCGCTTTCGCTGATGCTGCAGCTGGACCTTGTTGAAGTCGTGGTGGCCTTGTGAGTCTTTTTAAAAGTCAAAAACCCAAAGGTTTGGGCTTGGGGCTGGCTGCCGCCTTCGCCCTTGCTGATGCTGCGTCCTGTTGGGGATCTGGATCCCTTGCTTGAAAGGGCCAGGCACCTCAGGCCAAGGCCTGCTTTTCAGGCAGGGTTCAGGCCAAAGGTTTCCGGCAAGCAGGAGATCCAGTCCCAGGCAGGGGGCCACAGCCTCCCAGCAAGTTTTTCTAAGAGTTAAAAACCCGAAGGTTTGGCTGGCTGCCGCCTTCGCCCTTGCATGCTGCGTCCTGGCTGGGGACAGCCAAGGCCAGGGCCAGGGGCCATGGCCAGGGCCAGGGCAGGGTCAGGGCAGGGTCAGGGGTCAGAACCAGGACCAGGGCCAGGGCCAGGGCCAGGAGCCAGGGCCAGGGGCCAGGGCCAGGGCCCGGGCCACCAGAGCAGGGCCAGGACCAGAGGGCCAGGGCCAGCCAGGCGCCAGGTTGCCATGTTTTACCCGAAGGTTTGGGGTATCTTATTCTAGGGCGACCTGACGGGTTTCTCGCCAGCGACCTGCCTGGTCCACCGCGCAGCCCGCAGCTGCCTGCGGGACTGGAGCTCCGTCGCCCGCCGGAGGGCTTCTGGCTCCGGAGCTGCCTCGCCTGCCGGCTTCGGCGCGTTCGCCCTGCTCGACGGCCCCGGGCTCACTCAGTTTAGGTGTTAGGAGTTTAGAGGCTTGCGGCTTTTGGGAGGAAAGGTCTTCGCGGGTTTTGGGCAGTGTAGGGAGTTTCGTGGCTTTAGCTTCGGGCTCGGTTTAGGTTTTCGGGGTTTCGGGGTTTTGGGGTTTTGGGGTTTTGGGGTTTAGGGTTTAGGGTTTGGGGTTTAGGGTTTAGGGTTTAGGGTTTAGGGTTTAGGGGCTCAGAGGTTCGGCCTCTTCTTCCCTGTGCCGGGCTTTGGCTCAGACATGTTGCGGGGTGCTGGAGGTCGAGGACCCAGTGTGTGCCCGTCCTCCCTTTTTTGAGGCTGTAGGTTACCCTTATAACCCCCTTTAAGACAAAAATGGGTGAACCCTAAACCCTAAACCCCAAACCCTAAACCCCAAACCCTGAACCCCAAACCCTCAACCCTAAACCCTTTTTGTTCCCAGGTGACTCTTGGGTCCAGAGTTGCAAGCTTGAAACTTGACCGGCCGCAGGAAACGCGGGGCCTGGACCCTGAACCCTGAACACTGAACCCTAAACCCTAAACCCTAAACCCTAAACCCTAAACCCTAAACCCTAAACCCTAAACCCTAAACCCTAAACCCTAAACCCTAACCCCTAAACCCTAAACCCTAAACCCTAAACCCTAACCCTCAACCCTAAACTCATCCGTGTTTTGAGGCGCCGGGCCTTTCTTGGTCGAGGTGCTGAAGGACCCGGCTTGAAGTTTGTCATAGCTTGGGGCCTTTGTCGTTTTGACCCCCCCAAGGGTTTAGGGTTTAGGGTTTAGGGTTTAGGGTTTAGGGTTTAGGGTTTAGGGTTTAGGGTTTCGGGTGTGTCTCGAAGCCGATAGGGCGCTGCTACCACGCGACTCTACCTTGGACCCCGAAGTTGGACCCAGGGGTTTAGGGACCCTTTCTGCAGATCCTTAAGGGGATGAATTATAAGGGCCAGTATTAGGAGCATGGTAAGGGGGAGCTCTTGGGGGTACATCTTTGGGGATCCGCGTCTGAACCCCATGATCCTACCTGCAGGTGAGGATGTTTTAAGCTCACTTTTGGGGACACATGTTCTGGCCAGCCCCATTGCATGAAGTACCTACACGGGGAACCCTAGACTAGAATATCACCCCATGCCTCGTTGACAAACCCAGCACACAGCACACGTAGAGCTTCGCGCCCCCGCAGTCCCAAACCCATGGCGGTTTGCAAGTTTCAAGCCCAATCCTATACTTGCCTTTCTGGCAGCTGCACGTAGCTACACTCGCGTAGTCCGTTCTAAGGAGCGTAGGTTCGAATACCATCTTGGTTTGCTGCTAGCCCTGGGCAAGCCTACCCTACCTTAGGAACCCAAAGCCCAAAACCTACCTTTTTGTAGCTTACCTAAGCAGCACAAAACAGGTTCTAGAACAAGAGCCTGCAAAAAAGCAGGCTTGGGGTTCTTAAGGTGGGTTAGAATCCCACGTGCGCCGAGAACCCTCTCCTGAAGCCCTGAAGACGCACTGGAGGTGAGCCGAGGGTGGGACCCTAATTCTTGAACCCTCAACCCTGGCTTAGGCTTAGGGGTTTATCGTTTAGGGTTTAGGTTTTACGGTTTAGGGCTCGGGTTGAATCCCTACACCTCGAACCCTAAACCCTGAACCGTTCTGGCACCCACCCGCCCCCGAAAAGGAGCTCGGCGCAGAGATGGGCCGTGAGCTCTTCGTGATTTCCGTCATCGGCATCCAATCCTCGGCACTTCTCTCAGTGGATGCGACCTCAACTGTTCCCCCTAATCGATTTAGGTTCAGGTAAACCCTAAACCCTAAACCCTAAACCCTAAACCCTAAACCCCACGCCCTAAGCCAAAATTTCAGTCTCAGAGGCCAAGAGCACCTTGATGAACTTCCTCTTCGGATGCGGTTTCGCGACCTCAGCTGGCCGCTGCACGCGAGGCCACGGGCTTAAGCCTTAAACCCTAAACCCTAAACCCTAAACCCTAAACCCTAAACCCTAAACCCTAAACCCTAAACCCTAAACCCTGTCCACCCTTGCACCTTCAAAGTCCTCAAGCCGAGCTCCATGTCTAGGTGGCGGGCAGCTAAACCCTACCGCCTTTAGCAGAAGTATGGGGCCCTTTGGGTTGTAGAGGGTATAGGGTTTAGGGTTTAGGGTTTAGGGTGATTTAGGGTGTAGGGTTTAGGGTTTAGGGATATTTAATCTAAGGGTATTTGCATGTGCCTTTAGCATGGTCCCTTACCTCCTTTACAGGGATCTGAGGCATAGGCCCTTGAGCTGTATAGGATATATATCCCTAAAGCCTAAACCCTAAACCCTAAACCCTAAACCCTAAACCCTAAACCCTAACCCTAATCTACGGGGTACATAGTTACATCGTCCCATGCCAGGGCTCTACTGCAGCCTCATGGAGTGCGAGGAAAGGACGCCCTGCCTGCCCTGTCTTTGGAGTCGTAGGGTTTAGGGCTTAGGGCTTCGGGTTTAGGGGTTTCAGTGGTTGGCTTCAGGGGTTTGGGGCTTCAGTGATTTGGGGTTTCAGGGGTTTGGGGTTTCAGGGGTTTGGGGTTGAGGGTTAGGGGTTTGGGGATTCGGGGTCTACTCTAAACCCTGAACCCCTGCAAGGTCTCTTTGGGCTTTGGGTTTGTGATTTTTTTGGTGTTCTAGGCTTCGAAGGATCTTGCCTCACAGTGTAGTCGGGGTTCAGGCCTTCGGGGCTCAGGCTGTAGGGTTTAGGGTTTGAGGTTTAGGGTTTAGGGTTTAGGGTTTAGGGTTTGAGGTTTAGGGTTTCGGGTTTTTGGGCCCCCGACCCAGAATCGCGAGGCACGGTTGCTCAGGCTCTAGGGTTTGGGGTTTCGGGTTTGGGGTCAGGGGTCCCCCAGACCCAGAACCTCGAGGCAAGAGACCGTAAAGCACGGAACTCCCAGTCCGGAGTTCAGGAAGTTTTCCGAAACTAGGGATAGTTTATTGGGGTCCTTATATATTCGGAAATCCCACTATTTGGGAGGTCTATCTTGGGTGTACCCCAAATTCTGTTTTAAACCCCACAGATGCATAGAAGGAATTGAGCTAGTACACACTTTGTGGAAGCGCTGCTCTTGAATTTCCAGCCCTCGAGTTCTGAAGGCAGTGTGCAAGAGAGGCCTCTCCTGCGCAACAAGGGTTTCGGGTTTAGGGTTTAGGGTTAGGGGTTTAGGGTTAGGGTTGAGGGTTTAGGGTTTAGGATTCCCTAAACCCTAAATCTGCGGGAATGTGGCATGAAGGCACACTGCATGGGTAGCCTTACCAGGTCCCACAGCGATCCGGCGCAACTGAAGATGCGGAGTTGTGCCTGTGCCAGTGCCGTGGGTTGGACAGCGACTCTGGGCTGAGCGTCAGAATGCACAGTCGACCGTGCCACGAGCGAACTCCGGCAAAGCGAACCGCAAAAGCGATACCCTCAGTGGATGTCAACCCTATGGACGCACCTTTGCAGCCAGGCGTCTTTTGGCCGCACTTTCGTGGAGCGCCGTCTTACATACAAGCTGAATGTTGTTGTATACACCCAGGAGTGTCAAGGTCTCCGATTCTACCTCCAAAATCCCGGGGCCTAAGTGTAGGGTTTAGCGGTAGGTGAAACCCTACCCTAGCAACCCTAACAACCCCAAACCCAAAATCCCCTAAACCCAAGAAATCCCCAGACCCCTAAACCCTAAACTCGAAACCCTCCCCACGAAATATCTCCGAGACTTCAGCGGCCAGGTTGCTCATCTTGGACACAGAGGGTTTGATGAGCCTCGAGGTTCGTTCAGGGTTGAGGGTTGAGGGTTGAGGGTTTAGGGTTTAGGGTTTAGGGTTTAGGGTTTAGGGTTTAGGGTGGAGGGTTGAGGGTTGAGGGCTGGGGGTTGAGGGTGGAGAGTTGAGGCGGCGTTCATGGTTTAGGGTTGGGGGCTTGAGGGATCTGCATGCCCCGGCTCCCATTGCCAAGCCCAACCAGACCTTAAAGCCTCTTATCGCACACAGTCATGGAGGAATCCTGTTCAGGGTTTAGGCGTCTAGGTTACTTATAAGCCGAAATCTCAACCCTAAGCCTTACAGTATAAACCCAGCCCCTCAAATGCACTGAGACTACTTTGTCTTACACCCAAAGCCCTAAGCCCTAAACCCTAAACTGCAGGTCGCATGTTTTTGTAGCATCTCAACTGCTGGATCGGCGGCATTCTCGCCCGCAGGATGGTGTTTTAGGGTTTCGGCACTGCGTTTGCTTGTCCGGCTATTGCCGACCGAGACATCAACAACACGCAAAGCCAAGGTGTAACCCCAAACCCCAAACCCCAAACCCTAAACCCTAAACCCTAAACCCTAAACCCTCATTGTGTGGGCGTGACACACTTCAGCACCTGTACTGTGCGGCTCAGGTGACCTAATCACACAGCGTCAAAGGTATGCTTGAAGGTTCATGGGTAGTTGTAAGTAGGGTTGTCTGTAATTGACCTAAATAGAGCTAAGCCCAGCTACAACCCAAGTTAATTACCCCCGGTTCTACCTGCGCGAACCGCCAAGTGCTTTGCCCGTGCGCCACCTGTGGCTGCACAGCACGCCGTTGCCCAGACGTCAGCGCGACACACCTGACATGGGGTGCTGTAGAAAAACCTGCAGGATCGTCCCTCATGCGCCTACAGGCCCCCGAGGCCCTTGTGGTTGCTACGGCGCAGACTTCATATGGTCGCTTCTCTAAACTGTTTTCCCTTATTTTGCTGTCCTTATTCTGAGGCCGCCCCTCTTGTTTCGGGTACCCCAAAAGCGACCGTGATATAGAAGAGTCACCATCTGTGGGCGGGTCTGGAAGGCTAAGAAGCAGTCTCCTGGCCTGTAGTTTGATGCTGAAGCACGGCCTTTGGTCGCTTCTTTTGGCATCCGTACCATGGTGAACCACGCGCGTAGGATTAGGCTTCAGGGCCTATAGGGTGTATGTGGGGTACAAGGAACTGTCTTTGGGCGCCAAGCTTCCTGCTATGTAGCCCCTTTTGAGCAAAAGTATCTGGCACATGGACCCTAAACCCTAAACCCCAAACCCCAAACCCTAAACCCTAAACCCTGTGATCCCACGCGTGTCCTTGCGCAGGCCGAGGGCGGAGGCATCTTCGACGCCCAGCTTGCCTTGATGGCCATGGCCTGCTCCCACCTGGTCAGAGCCTCAGGGACTCTGAAAGCTCACCGGAAGTCTGTAACTAGGGCTTAGGGTTTAGGGTTGAGGGTTTGGGGTTTAGGGTTTGGGGTTTAGGGTTTGGGGTTTAGGGTTTAGGGTTTAGGGGTAGCTTGTATACTTAAGAACCCTGCCCCCAAAACATGTAACCCCTGCATTGCCCTTAAAGGGAAGATTTGTTTACTATTTTTGTGGCGATTCTTAAGCAAACAGTAGTGAACTGTCGATAGCCAGTGTGGTTTGGGGTTGAAGGAGTGTAGGGATCAGCTTCTTCGTAGAAGATTCGAGAGCCCGATTGAGGATTGGAGAGCCAAAGTCCTCAAGAGTATTTTTTGCTTAGGGTTTAGGGTTTAGGGTGTAGGGTTTAGGGTTTAGGGTTTAGGGCTTAGGGTTTAGGGTTTAGGCTTTAGGGTTTAGGGTTTGTGGCTTCCTGATCTTGTAGGAAGATCCGCTTACCTTGTTTAAGTCCATACAGCTGGCCCTAAACCCTACACCCTGAACCCCAAGCAAGTAGCCGCCCTAACCCTCACGACCTTCAGGGGAGGCAGCCCTCGGAAAAGCACAGTCTTGCCCTCAACCCTAAACCCTGAACCCTGGACATCCCTCCGCCCTAGAAGTCTTGTAACCCCAATAAAGCCCTACAACGTCTGTAAACCCAAAAGCCCCAAGCGCCGGAAATCCTTAAACAAAATCCATCTCCTCAAAACCCTACTTCCGAAATACCCGACCTCCGAAGGAAAAACCCATCACAATAAATAACTAGCAATGAAAACATCACCCTATAAGAGACCGTACCCCTGTAAGCCCTGCACCCGAAGGTCATCATCAACCACAAGGGTGAGTTGTCACGGCAGTTGCAGGACCTGCTGGAGGCGTGTGGGTTTAGGGTTTAGGGTTTAGGGTTTAGGGTTTAGGGTTTAGGGTTTAGGGTTTAGGGTTTAGGGTTTAGGGTTCGGGTTTAGGGTTTAGGGTTTAGGGTTTAGGGTTTAGGGTTTAGGGTTTAGGGTTTAGGGTTTAGGGTTTAGGGTTTAGGGTTTAGGGTTTAGGGTTTAGGGTTTAGGGTTTAGGGTTTAGGGTTTAGGGTTTAGGGTTTAGGGTTTAGGGTTTAGGGTTTAGGGTTTAGGTCTCCTACATCCGACACCTTAAAGCCCTACAATCTTGGTTGCGGGTTTAGATGTTTAGGAGTTTCGGGGCATAGGGGTTAGGGCATAGGGCATCGGGTCGGCTAGACACCCTAAACCCTAAACCCTAAACCCTAAACCCTAAACCCTAAACCCTAAACCCTAAACCCTAAACCCTAAACCCTAAACCCTAAACCCTAAACCTTGTTTAAGCAGAAGTAGAGATGGCGACAGATTGGCCACTGAAGTCCTGTGCCTAGGCCCTACATCCCAGTCGCCCGAGACCTGAAACCCCTGACGGCTGGTTCTTAGTAGGGAATGAGGGCCCCATATATATATATATAAATTTATATATATATATATAATATCTTTTTTATTCATACAAGTAGATAAATAAAGTAATTATATAACATATGTGTATATATACCTTTTAAGCGATTTTTTTAGGGGTGAAGACGGAGTACTGTCCATCACTTAAGCTGTCAGTCCGGAAGCCTCAACCCTCAACCCTACACCCCTACTTTCAGGAGTCTACGGGCCCTAGGGTTGAACCCGAAACCCGAAACCCTAAACCCTAAACCCGAAACCCGAAACCCGAACCCTCTTTTTTATGGGGTTTATGTAGGGTTTGGGACCGTGCCACCGCGGAGACCCACGCTTGAAATTTGCTGCACGCAGCTCTAGAGCAAGCTACCTACCCCCTGGAACCCCTCTCCCTTAAAGACCCTACAACTTAGGGGCTATTTGGCCGCTACTGACTGAGGTAGATAAGGTATGAGCATCAAGGAATGATAGGGTATGTGGATGAAGTGTTTTTTTTGAGAGGGGCCCCTCCAAATACCGTACCTACTCGTAAAGAGCTGCCGGGAAAAGGCCAACGGCAAACAAAAAACATCCAAATCAAAACAAAGAATAAAAAACTCACAGTAACTTATCACTAGGTTCCAGGGTAGGTTTCTATTCCCTTTTTTGTAGGGTTTGGGTTCCCTTACAAACCCCCTTAAACCAAAATGCCAAAAAGGGCACCCGTTTTATTCCTAGGTTTCTCCTGGGTCTTGTTACGAGTACCCTAAACCCTAGCCCTAAACCCTAAACCCTAAACCCTAAACCCTAAACCCTAAACCCTAAACCCTAAACCCTAAACCCTAAACTTTCATCCCTGCAACCTCGGTGACGAGCCCTGCTGTGACAGGTCTGCCTCTTTGCCATGCAGCACCTCAAGGCACCTTATCCCAAGAACACGCAAGAACTCGAAGCGTTCCCCCTTCTTTTTTCGGGGTTTAGGGTTTAGGGTTTAGGGTTTAGGGTTTAGGGTTTAGGGCTAGGGTTTAGGGAACTCGAAAGAAAGGCACCCCGTAACCCTGAACCCTATCATGTGGGGCGTTCCGCCTTTTTTTTTCGGGGTTTAGGGTTTAGGGTTTAGGGTTTAGGGTTTAGGGTGTAGGGATTCTCCCCTTTTTACTGAATTATCAATAGCGGGTACCATGATCCCGATTAAGGACTGTTAGTATAGGGGGGAACATCTCAACCTGCCACCCTGAACCCTATAAACTAGATAGGCCCTTGGAATATTTCATGTTTTTTTATTGGGCTTAGGAAGATCGTATGTTGAAGTATTTTCCAGAGGGTGTGAAGGGCCATCCTAGTAAGAAATTCAGTAGGGTTGAGGGTTGAGGGTGCAGGGTTAGGGCTCCTGCGTTGGGTTCTTGGCCCTCGTTGGAATATGCTACAGTCCTGCCCGACGTGCCGCTCGCACACCTACCTTTGGTGTTTACTTGCAGCTGTGCAAGGGGAGCCCCCCTCTTTAAGGTTTAGGGGGGTTTAGGGATGTTGGCCAAGTAGGAGGGCCTTAAACCCTAAACCCTAAACCCTAAACCCTAAACCCTAAACCCTAAACCCTAAACCCTAAACCCTAAACCCTAAACCCTAAACCCTAAACCCTAAACGCTAAACCCTAAACCCTAAACCCTAAACCCTAAACCCTAAACCTAAACCCTAAACCCTAAACCCTAAACCCTAAACCCTGGCTTTTTTTAAAGTGGAGCACCAATTCGGCGTGGCCACGCCCCCTCCCAGGTGTGCCGAATTCAGCCGAAGCTGCTCTTCGTGCTCCGCGACCAGCATGACAGGCACGCCCCCGACAGCTGTGACTCGTTGAGGGTTTAGGGTTTAGGGTTTAGGGTGTAGGGTTTAGGGTTTAGGGCTTAGGGTTTAGGGTTTAGGGTTTAGGGTTTAGGGTTTAGGGTTTAGGGGTTTCCACAACCTCTGAAGTCTGCATCCGCATATCTCATGCTGATCTAAAGCCGCCAGTCGAAGAAAGACCGACAAACAAGCAACACCCTAAACCCTGAACCCTGGAGCTAGGAAGGTTCCTGTTTTGAAGTCCTCTTGTCAACCCTAAACCCCAAACCCTAAACCCTAAACCCTAAACCCTGGAACACAGGTTTACGGTTTAGGGTCACCCCGAATGATTGGGGAAACATGGGGGAGTCATCGAGGCGCACGAGACCATCCCGGGCTCGCGCCTAAACGTAGAGTTTAGGGTTTAGGGTTTAGGGTTTAGGGTTTAGGGTTTAGGGTTTAGGGTTTAGGGTTTAGGGTTGATGAAGGGTTAGGCTAAATCCGAAACCCTAAACCCTACAGCCCACAGATCGATTAAACCCCCTGTAAGTGTGAACACCCCCCCCCCCCCCCACTTTAGGGTTTAGGGTTAAGGGTTTAGGGTTTAGCGTTTAGGGTTTAGGGTTTAGGGATGCTATAGGATAGGATAAGATCTTGCCACTCACCCTAGGACACCAACAGCTGTCGATTCCACGCCTCGCGGGTTACGCCTTCCTTTTTCTGTGTTCTAGCATACCATCTATAGGGTTTAGGGTTTAGGGTTCCGGGGCTAGGGTTTAGGGTTTAGTGTTTAGGGTTTAGGGGTTAGGGTTTAGGGGTTAGGGTTTTATGTTTAGGGTTTATTACATATACATGCGTACTCTTGCACGGGTGGTGGCGGTTCGACCTGCAACCATGATTTGAAACCCTCAACCCTAAACCCCAAACCCTAAACCCCAAACCCCTAAACCAAACCCGGAACCTTGTATGACTTTGGAACATTAAACCCTAAACCCTAAACCCTAAACCCTGAACCCTGAACCCTGAACCCTGAACCCTGAACCCTGAACCCTGAACCCTGAACGTGTCGGATTCCAGGTCCCACGCCGTCCATGGGGATGCCCTGCGCCTGATGCGCAAACATTTGTCTGAGGCGTTGTTGATTTTGGTTCAGCGTTTAGGGTTAAGGGTTTAGGGTTTAGGGTTAAGGGTTTAGGGCTTAGGGTTTAGGGTTTAGGGTTAGGGGGGGGCTCAGGGTTTGAAGGTCCTAAATGGGGTTAAACCCTAAGTCTAAACCCTAAGCCCTAAGCCCGGCAAACACTGAATCCCTGGGCTTATGGTCTAACCAGGATTTAGGGTTTAGGCTTAGGGTTTAGGGTTTGGGGTTTAGGGTTTGGGGTTTAGGGTTTAGGGTTTAGGGTTTGGGGTTTTTGGGGGCTTAGGGGCTAGGGCTTACTAAGCCCCAAGAGTTCCTGTTTGGGGCTTAGGGTCTGGGATTTAGGGTTTAGGGTTTAGGGTTTAGGGTTTAGGGTTTAGGGTTTAGGGTTTAGGGTTTAGGGTTCTGGCGCTCGTGGCTGCTTCTGAGGCAGTTTGAGGCCCAGCATTGGGGGGCTACGTTTGGGACTTGGGAAACTCAGCGCAATGATGAGCCCCTTCCTCAAAGCCTCTCGACTCATCGGAGAAACCCTAAACCGCAAATGCTATAAACCCGAAACCCGAAACCCAGGGCGTGTCTTTCAGGAGCCAGATACTGCAACATAGCAAGGGAAGCCCCTAAACCCTAAACCCTAAACCCTAAACCCTAAACCCTAAACCCTAAACCCTAAACCCTAAACCCTAAACCCTAAACCCTAAGCCACCTAGCATCAAGCAGCCCTCGAAACCCGTCAACTGCGTGGCTGTTCGGGACCCCAATCAAAGTCTATGCACTTATCGATATACAAATTAATACATAAGCATACATACATACATACATACATACATACATACATACATACATATATATAGAGATACATATATAGACATAAAGATAAGTAAGGATACATACAAATAAAACGGGTCAATGAAGAAATTCATTTAGCACAAATGAAAAGACAGTATGTATACATGAAATAAGTTAGATGGCTTCGCAGCTGACGACCCTCAACTACACCTTGGTTCATCAGCAAGCCGTTTAGGGTTTAGGGCTTAGGGTTTAGGGTTTAGGGTTTAGGGTTTAGGGTTTAGGGCTAGAGTTTAGGGCTTAGGGATGGGAGAGCCTGTGCAGGCTTCCAGCCATCTCCAGCTTCGCGGGGGGACTTGGGGTACAGGGTTTAGGGTTTAGGGTTTAGGGTTTTGGGTCTTGGGTTTTGGGTTTTGGGGGTTTAGGGTTTAGGGTTTTTGGGGGTTTTGGGTTTAGGGTGTTCGGGGGTTTAGGTTTTAGGGTTTAGGGTGTAGGGTTTAGGGTTTTGGGGGTTTTGGGTTTAGGGTTTTTAGGGTTTTAGGGTTTTGGGGTTAGGGTTTGGGACATGGAGTTTGGAGTTTAGGGCTTAGGGTCTTATAGGGTATTTGGGTTCAGTGGTGTACGGTTTTAGGGCTTCTGGTGTGGGGCACACTTTCCCTTGAGGTAGTTCCGGGGAAAATCATCATAGGAGTCACCCTAAACCCTAGACCCTTAACCTATAGACCGTACCTAAATCCTATGTCGTCCCTAAGGTAACCCCTTGTAGGATTCCTAGTTGAAACCTACGTATTTAGGGGAGCTCGCGTGCTCTGGGCTCGCTTCAGAGGTTCGGGGCTCAGGTTTTGGGATTTAGAAGCCGCATGAGTTCAGGCCCCGCAACGGGGACCAACATGCTGTTGGCTCACGATCTTGGACTTAGAGCCTAAACCCTAAACCCTACACCCAAATCCTAAACCCCAGGGAGTGAGGTTAGGGGGTTTGGTGGTTGGTTGGTTGTTTTTTTTGGGGGGGGGGGGGGGGGGGGGGGGGGGGGGGGGGGGGGGGCGGGGGGGGCAGAGGAGGGGGCGGGGGGGGAGGGGTGGGGGTGGGGGGGGGGTGCGTTGTTTAGGGGGTTTGAAGCCTTGGTGCCTTATACATCTTAAAAGCCCTGCGGTGGCCAAGGACCTCGGGGATACCTGCAAAGCCCTGGTAGTGACCAGGCGTGTCATGAAGTGCCTGATCAGTGAGTGTACTCCGCCGGCACGGTTGCAGTCATGAGGAGCTTTCTGGACCCTGAATGTTTGAGCCCGAGCGATGACGACATAGACACGCCCGGACTGCTTGGGCGATCCGATGCCCAGGCAGAAGTGACCACTAGGCTGTGCAGCCTTGCCAGCCTGACCCGCTTACCCGTGATGCATGGCATCATCGATCAGCAGCCATGAGAGCACTATGTTCATTCTCTTGCCCAGGTTCCAGCATCTCGATTTGTCGCGGATATGTGATCCGACAGCCGGACGCAGGGCATGGTTTCGGGCGTTGTGAGAATGCATCTTGGCATGTCATAAGAGTTGGGGTAGGGTTTAAACCCCTCGAAGCCGGACCCCCCAAGCCCAGACCCAGCACCCCTATATATATATATATATATATGTGGCCGAGACCTTTAGGGTCTATTTGGCCATTTCCTTTATACCTAAGTACACAATCGTCTTTTGAGGTCCGGGAGTTAATTTTGAGCTCTGGGAGCTAATTTTGAGCTCTGGGGCTTTGGGAGCTAATTTTGAGCTCGGGACCCGGGAGGAGTTACTTTTGAGCTCCGGGAGCTAATTTTGAGCTCCGCGAGCTAGTTTTGAATTTCGGGAGCTAATTTTGAGCTTTGGGAGCTAATTTTAAGCCCCGGGAGCGTTAAGAGCTAATTTTGAGCTCCGGGAGCTTTTTGTGAGCTTGGGGAGCTAATTTTGAGCTCCGGAAGCCAATTTTGAGCTTTGGGAGCTAATTTTGAGCTTTGCGAGCTAATTTTCAGCTCCGGGAGCTAATTTTGAGCTCTGGGAGGTCATTTTGAGCTCCGGAGCTAATTTTGAGCATTGGAGCTAATTTTGAGCTTTGGGAGCTAATTTTGAGCTCCGAGGAGTTGATTTTGAGCTCCGGGGAGCTAATTTTGAGCTCTTCTGCAAGTCAATTTTGAACTCCGGGAGCTTATTTTGAGCTTCGGGAGTCCGGGAGCTAATTTTGAGCTCCGGGAGCTAATTTTGAGCTCCGGGACCTGATTTTGAGTTCTGGGAGCTAATTTTGAGCTCCGGGAGCTATTTGAGCTCTGGGAGCTAGTTTTTTGCTTCTGGGAATTAATTTTGAATTCTGGGGGCTCTGGGAGCTAATTTTGAGCTCCGGTCCTCTGTCTCTTACTAAGCAGGAAGAAAGCTTTTATTGCTGAGTAGGGCATGAGAAACCATGCTGTATTTCCGATAGCAAATGAAAGGTGGCCCTTAAAATTTAATGGGCATGACAGAGCTGCTTAATCTTTTAGTATGACATGCACACGTCTCTTTTTTCACTTCTTCATGAGCCTCTAGGTCTTCAGCAGAAGCGAGATAGTTTCTGTATCTCTGCCTTTTGTACAATGGGACATGAACAATCTCGTTTATCTTCTAGGAAACGGCTATCTCTTAATAAAAATGATGACAGATAGAGCTCTTTGTTTGTTGCAAAAGAGTTCCTCTGCCCTTAGTAAATTCAAAAAGCTCTTGTACCTCTTGAAAGCAAATAGGGAGCTACTATGATTCGCAGGCTCCTCTATCTCTTTGCAAGAAATGAGATCGTTCTCTACCTACCGCTTGCGAAAGAGCTCCTCTACCTCGCAATCAAAACTACGGAAACTCCTCTGGCTCTTAATGGGGCATGAGCAAGCTCCTCTACGGCTATCTTTTTTCGGAAAAGAGGGTCTCTACCAAATAGAAGGTCGCGAGAGACATCCTTTATCGCTTAATAGGAATGACAGAGGTCCTCTATGATCGGAAACGAGAAAGCGCCCTTGCCTCTTATGAAAGGGCCCCGCCACCTCCTAATGCACAATGAGCAAGCTCTTCTATCCTTTTCGTCAACAAGTCATGAGAGGGCTTCCGTCCTTAACTCTTTTTTAGGAAATGACAGAGCTACGAAAGAGCCTTTCTTCTACTTGAAAAAGTGAGGACAGGTTCTCTAGCGATTAATAGGCAATCAGAGAACTTCCTTATGTGTCTTCAATGAGAGAGCTCCTTTATGTATCTTTAACTCTTGCATGAGAGAGCTCTTCTATGTCTTTCTCGGAGTGACAGAGCCCCTCTCTCTCTTTCTATGAACGGGAAATGAAAGGTGCTCCTGGACGTGACAGAGCTGCTCTATTTTGTAGCGGTGTCTAATATTTCGCCCTGTCACATGAGGCAGCTTCTCAGCTTCTTCTCTAGGCCTTAATTGGAAACTACTGTGCCTTCTTAAGTGGATATTAGAAAGCACATCTATCTTCTAGGAAATGACAGCGCTCCTAAGAAATAGTGACGCCCCAGTACCTTGAACGGAACGAGAAAGCTACTGGGGGGGGGGGGGGGGGGGTGGGAGGAGCGCTTTCATTTCCCATAAAAGATGGAGGGGCTTTTTCATCAGAGAAAGAGGGGGTCCTTCATGTTCCGCTCGAAGATAGACGAACTCCCTCATAAGAGAATGAGCTTCCTATCAACCAAAAGATAGAGGAGCTGTCTCACAAAAGATACAGGAGCTCTACGACCACTCCTCTACTGCTTGAGCTTCAGCACCTCTTCAGGGAAAGAAAAGAGCTGCTGCATGTTGTAGAGGTAGCTCTGCTATCATTTGCTAAGAAATGAAGAGCCCCCTCTATCTCCCAACATAACATGAGAGAGCTCCTATAAATTCTCAAGACATGACAGGCAGGGCCCCCCTGCCTGAGACGAAAGAGCTCCTCATCACTCAATAGGCAATCACTGAGCTCAAGTGCATAAGAAAGCTTCTTGATCTCTGGAAAGGCTTCTGCAAGAGCTCCTCTATTCCTTTCTAGGAGAAGCAGGAATGAGAAAGCTCCTCGGGGCGCGTTTTCCTTTCCTAAAACAAGACGAGGCTCTTTCAGTTCCTACGCCGAAAAGCAGAGATATAGGAGCTATCTCACAAGAGATTCAGAGAGAAAAGCTCTTGTATCTCTTATGAGAAAGCTCGGCTATCTTTTAAAAAATGAACTGGCCCCGGAAGCCCCTGTGTCTCTTCATACACCCTTCAAAAAAAGTGAACGACAGAGCTCCTCTGCCTCTTGCGAAGGAGCTCTTCTGCCTTTTGAAAACTCACAAAGCTCCTTTACCTCTAGCAAAGAAATGGTAGAGCTCCTCGATCTCTGTCTTTTACATGGTATAGAGCTTGGCTCCAGAAAACGCTATATCTCTCCGCAGGAAATGAGAACGTTCTCTACCTACCTCTTGTGAAAGAGCTCCTCTCCTCGTAATCAAAACTTGGAAAACTCGTTTCGCTCTTCCTAGGGAGCGAGCAAGCTCGTGTTTCATCTTTTTCAGAAAGAGCGCCCGTATCATGGTCACGAGAGACCTCCTCTGCCTTTTACGAAAGAGCTTTCTTCTGCTTGAAGAAGTGAGCCCCTTTCTCTTCCTATGAATAGAAAATGAAGGCGCTCCTCTTAGTCGGACATGACTCAGCTGCTCTATTTTGTACGAGACCGTGAACGGCTTCCTGTTTCTAAGTTTCGCTATGAGACATGAGAGAACTCTAGGCCTTCATAGGAAACGGGAGATCATCTCTATCTGTGCCTTGAAAAAGTGGACATCAGAAGGCACATCTATCTTTCTAGGAAATGACAGCGCTTCAAAGAAATTCTGACGCCACATTACCTTTGAAAATGGAATGAGGCAGCTACTGGGCAAAAAAGCGCTTTCGTTTCCTGTAAAGGATGGAGGGGCTCATTCATCAGAGAAAGAGGTCCTTCATGTTCCACTAGAAGATACTCTTTGAGCTCTTCAAGGGCAAGAAGAGCTCCTGCGTCTTTGTTTGAGGTGGCTCTGCGATCGTTTAGTGAGACATGAAGAGCCCCTCTAAATTTTTCAAGACATGACAGGGCTCCCCTGCCTGCTACGAAAGAGCTCCTCTGTAGCGAAGTCTCGAAAGAACTCAAAGAATTGATGTGTCTCTTCATACACTCTTCAAAAAGTTGAACGACAGAGCCACTCTGCCTCTTGCGAAGGAGCTCTTCTGCCTTTTCTCTGGAAATGAAACGGTGGAGCTCCTCGATCTCTGTCTGTTACATGGCATAGAGCTTGGCTCCAGAAATCGCTATATCTCTTCGCAGGAAATGAGAACGTTCTCTACGTACCTACCTCTTGTGACAGAGCCCGATGAAAAAGCAAGTTCTTCTATCTTCTCTTCTCGTCAACAAGTCATGAGCGGGGGCGGGGGGCTCTCGCCCTTGCCTCCCTGTTAGAAAATCGCAGAGCTCCGTTGCCTCTTACGAAAGAGCCTTTCTTCTGCTTGAAGAAGTGAGCCCCTTTCTCTTCCTATGAATAGAAACTGAAGGCGCTCCTCTTAATCGGACATGACTCAGCTGCTCTACTTTGTACTAAACCATGAAGGGCTTCCTGTTTCTAAAGTTTCGTTAAGAAACATGAGACAGCTCTAGGCCCTCATAGGAAACGAGAGAGGGTCTTTATCTGTGCCTTGTTAAGTGGACATCAGAAAGAAATGACAGCGCTCCTAAGAAATAGTGATGCCCCAATATCCTTGAAATGGAATGAGAAGCTACGGGGGGGGGGGGGGGCTCTTTCAGAGAAACAGGAGGTCCTTCATGTTCCACGCGAATAAAGAAGAACTTCTTAACAAGAGAATGAGTTTCCTATCAACCAACAGATAGAGGAGCTGTCTCACAAGAGATAGAGGAGCTCTACGAAGCAAGCATGAGAAAGCTCCTCGGATTGCGGTCTCTTTTTAACAAAAGCGAGGCTCTTTCGGTTCCTATGCCGAGAGAGAGAGGCCGTCTCCCGTGTCGGGCCCCTGTCTCGAAGATCTCAGGCCATTTAAGGAAGTAAATGAATTTCTTTAAATGGCCTGGGATCTCTGAGAAGGGGCACGCTTTAATTCATGGGACTCATTTAATTCGGGGCCTTGTCCTGAGAATAAAATGAATTAAAGGAATTAAATCGGGCCCCCCGTATCAGAGATCCCAAGCCATTTAAAGAATTAAATCAATTAAATGAATTAAATGAATTAAATGAATTAAATGAATTAAATGAATTGTTTAATTAATTCATTTAATTAATTTAATTCGGGGCCTTGGCCGGAGAATTAAATGAATTACATGAATTAATTAACTAATTCATTTAATTCTTTAAATGGCCTGGGATCTCGGAGAAGGATGCCTGATTTAATTAATTTTAATTCATTTAATTCGGGGCCTTGGCCGGAGAATTAAATGCATTAAATAACTAATTCATTTATTTCATTTAATTCGGGGCCTTGGCCGGAGAATTAAATGAATTAAATGAATTAATTAATTAACTAACTAATTAATTAATTAATTAAATTTATGTAATTCGGGGCCTTGGCCGGAGAATTAAATGAATTAAATGAATTAATTAATTAATTCATTTAATTCATTTAATGAATTAAATGAATTAAATCGAGCCTCTGGACGGGAGATCTCAGGCCATTTACATGAATTAAATGAATTAAATGAATTAAATGAATTAAATGAATTAAATGAATTAAATGAATTAAATGAATTAAATGAATTAAATGAATTAAATGAATTAAATCGGGCCTCCCCGTCTCAGAGATCCCATCCCATTTAAAGAATTCAAAGAATTAAATGGATTAAATGAATTAATTACTTCATTCATTGAATTCATTTAATTCGGGGCCTTGCCTGGAGAATTAAATGAATTAAATGAATTAAATCGAGCCTCTGGACGGGAGATCTCAGGCCATTTACAGAATTAAATGTATTAAATGTATTAAATGAATTAAATGAATTAAATGAATTAATTAATTAATTCATTTAATTCATTTAATTCGGGGCCTTGCCGGGAGAATTAAATGAATTAAATGAATTAATTAATTAATTCATTTAATTCATTTAATTCGGGGCCTTGCCTGGAGAATTAAATGAATTAAATGAATTAAATCGAGCCTCTGGACGGGAGATCTCAGGCCATTTACATGAATTAAATGAATTAAATGAATTAATTAATTAATTCATTTAATTCATTTAATTCGGGGCCTTGCCGGGAGAATTAAATGAATTAAATGAATTAATTAATTAATTCATTTAATTCATTTAATTCGGGGCCTTGCCTGGAGAATTAAATGAATTAAATGAATTAAATGAATTAATTAATTCATTTAATTCATTTAATTCATTTAATTCATTTAATTCTTTAAATAGCCTGGGATCTCGGATAAGAGGGGCCCGATTTAATTCATTTAATTCATTTAATTCGGGGCCTTGCCCGGAGAATTAAATGAATTAAATGAATTAATTAATTAATTCATTTAATTCATTTAATTCGGGGCCTTGCCTGGAGAATTAAATGAATTAAATGAATTAAATCGAGCCTCTGGACGGGAGATCTCAGGCCATTTACAGAATTAAATGTATTAAATGAATTAAATGAATTAAATGAATTAATTAATTAATTCATTTAATTCATTAAATTCGGGGCCTTGCCGGGAGAATTAAATGAATTAAATGAACTAATTAATTAATTCATTTAATTCATTTAATTCGGGGCCTTGCCTGGAGAATTAAATGAATTAAATGCATTAACTAATTAATTCATTTAATTCATTTAATTCGGGGCGACTTGGCTGCAGAATTAAATGAATTAAATGAATTAATGTATTGTGTCCAAATAGACCCCAAAGGCCCCTCTCACATATATATATATATATATATACCCTGCCTGGGACCTTTTTACCTACAGTTCTATGAGTTACTCCAAATTCCCTAGTTGCTACTGGACTGTAGGTAAATACAGTCCCAGGTACACCCTGTAACCCCTCAACCACAAACCGCAGCTCTCATCCCCCGCCCCCCCCCCCCCCCCCCCAAACCCTAAACCCTAAACTCTAAACCCAGCCCTAAACCCTAAACCCTAAACCTAAACCCCTTCCCCCCCCCCCCCCCCCCCCCCCCCCCTGCCCCCAAAACAAGGCTTGGACGAGCTCATCAGTTTGGATCCAGGGAGTCCGTGTCCCCGGCTTTGGGCGTTCTATCTGCGTAGGCACTTTCAAGCCATGAAGTGCTAAACCCTCAACCCTCAACCCTAAACCCCAAACCCTACACCCTAAACCCTAAACCCTACACCCTAAACCCTAAACCCTCAACCCTCAACCCTAAACTCAACCTTCTGCGCCTTCAACCCTCACTATCCAGGCTTGTTCGGACTTTCGGATTGTGGGGGTTTGGGCTTTTAGGGTTTAGGGTTTAGGGCACAGGAACCGGGACAAATGTTCGGCTAGGGCGAACCCCACACCCAAATTCCCCCCAAGGGTTAGGTCGAGTCTAGATCCAAATAGGCGTGCCGCTCAGCGCCCGAGGGTTAACCTCATTCGTGCTTGCTTTCCAAGGCCCCTTTATTAGATGATATCTAGAACCTTTGTGCATTACCCTGCTAGGAAGGGGACACTTGTTCCAGCAATATTGGGGTCTACGTGTTTCTTGCTATACTTTGTTTAAAGCTGCACCCTCAAGCCTCCCAGCCCACAAGCGAACCGTCAACCGGAAAACCTGCACATTATGGGTTTGGGTTCAGGTTTCGTGTTTGGGGCATATAGGCTTCGAGAGTTTGGGGTTTGGGAGTTTTGGCCTCCCGAACAACAGAATCTCAAGGAACATCCAATGCAGCGAACCCTGAAGAAAGGGGTCGTGTTCAAAGCGGGTTTAGGGTCAAGTTTTCGGGTTGAGGGTTTAGGGTTTAGGGTTCAGGGTTCTCTCTAAACAGAAAGACTTGCGGGTTCGCGCCATGTGTGTCTCGGGCTCAGTGTCCCCCAATTCTGTCTGCTGTAGCCGTGGTATCCTAAACAAGGAGGTCCACATGAAGTTGCGGTACACAGACACTCCGTAAACCCGAAACCAAAAAAACCGAAACCCTAAACCCTAAACCCGAAACCCTAAACCCCGAACCTTTTTCAGAAGCTCTTGGGTTCCTCTACAAGATTCTTAGGATACTTGGGAATGATTTGTAGTCTTGGGGCATTACAACTCCTAAGAAACAGCAAAATTATTAACAAAAATGCCAGGGTTCCAAAATCAGTGTTACCCTGTTTATCCGGGTTTAGGGTTTAGGGTTTAGGGTTTCCTAGGCTACGCCTGGGTCTAGTCTACAAGATTCTCTTGAGGTGTCTTCCTCTTGCCATCTGCCTTTGCCAGCGACCTCGAGCAGCACACCGGCAGGGAGGCACTACTGTACCCCTAAACCTTCAACCCTAAACCCTAACCCTAAATCCTAAATCCTAAATCCTAAACCCTAAACCCTAAACCCTAAATCCCTTGCCTAAACCTACTTGAACGCAGAGCTTTAGAGCGGGCTTAGGGTGTAGGGTTTAGGGTTTAGGGTTTAGGGTTTAGGGTCGAAGAACCCCACACAAGAAACATGGGAGCATTGCACAGAGACGCAACAGCACAGACACTCAGACAATCCAATGCGCACAGGCAAGTCTTAGTAGTGGCTTAAGTTATCCGTTCTATCTTACATGTCTTAAGTTGAATTTGTAGCTTGCATGTCTTGAGTTTTTGAAGCTTCAAGTCGGAGGTCGTAAGTCGTAAGCTTAAAGCTAGGCACTAAACCTTAAACCCTTAACCCCAAACCCTAAACCCCAAACCCTAAATCCTAAGCCCTAAAGCCTAAACCTTAAACCCTAAACCCCAAACCCTAAACCCTAACTCCTAAATAGGGCTTGGGGCTCTAAACCCAGGGCTTAGGGTTTGGTGTCCGGGGCGGGTTCTGGGTACGACAGACAGCATTCCGGAACTCGGGATTTTTTTTTTTTGGGGGGGGGGGGGGGGACCCATGTAGTATGTATGCACCCAGCTCCTTGCTTCTATCAGAAGTGAAGCCTGTGGGTACGTTTGCCCAGCTTCAACCCTAAGCCCTAAAGTCCAGACCCTTAACCCTAAACCCGAAACCCTAAACCCCAAACCCTTAACCCTAAACCCTAAACCCTAAACCCCAAACCCTAAACACTTAGCGCAGGTGCGTTGGTCCACGGGCCTCTTCGCAGAGGAGGCCTTCCGTCTTCGGCGGAAGATCTTCAGGGAGGCGCGCGTCCGATACCCGAAGCCCTACACCCTAAACCCTAAATCCTAAACCCTAAACCCTAAGCCCCCAAACCCCTAAACCCCCAAACCCCTAACCCCCTAAGCCCCCAGGAAGGAAGTCTGAGTGCTCTTGGGCAGCAGGGCTGCGCGGAATAATGCAGGAGCCTACCTTCATCCCCAATCCCAAAGCCTTAACCCTAGACCACCGTTGCAGACGTGCCCGTTTGGAAGCCTGTCTTTGTTGAGTTTTTGAACAGTTTCCATGAGGGTTAAGGGCTTAGTATGGTCTAAACCCGAAAGCTTGAATCTAAACCCTAAGCCCTAAACTCCTACCCTCACGAGGAGAAGGTGCAGGGAGGCCCTTGTTTGACTTTAGATTTAGGGCTTAGGGTTTAGGGTAAAGGGTTTACGGCTTGGGTTTAGGGTTGAGTCGAGGGTTTGGGGTTTGGGGTTTAGGGGGTAGGGTTTAGGGCTTGTAGGCTTGCAAGAATTGGGGCCACAGGGCCTCCAAGTGCGTCTGTCATACCCAAAAGGACGCCAAGTGGATGCCTGTACAGCAAGAAGGACCCGGAGTAGGCCCTTATTCCCTCTTTGTTCAGGGCTTATTTTCCCTCATCAGTAAACCCTAAACCCTAAACCCTAAACCCTAAACCCTAAACCCTAAACCCTAAACCCTAAACCCTAAACCCTAAACCCTAAACCCTAAACCCTAAACCCTAAACCCTAAACCCTAAACTTCAAACCAAAAAGGCCCATGTCACTCCTAGGTTCTACTTAAAGGCAACTTTGTAGCGTCCGCTTGGGACCCGCCCATTTCTTCCCAAAACCTCAGAACCCAGAGCCGCTAGAGCCCCTGAATCCAGCCTGTTTGCCTAAACCCAAGGTTAGAGTTTTGGGGTTTTAGGGTTTTAGGGTTTTTGGGTTTTTGGGTTTTTGGGTTTTTGGGTTTTTGGGTTTTTGGGTTTTTGGGTTTTTGGGTTTTTGGGTTTTTGGGTTTAGGGTTTTTGGGTTTTAGGGTTTTTGGGTTTTTGGGTTTAGGGTAAACCCGACACCCTAATGCTTTTGCCCTTTTGGTTTCGAGACCTCCCACTGTGAGGCGGATGCGTTGCTGAGTTCGACGGCTCGTCACGGGTCCTCAGATCAGGCCCGCTGCTAAACAGCAAACTAAGCTTAAAGGCTTTCGGCTTTAGGGTTTAGGCTTTAGGCTTTAGGCTTTAGGCTTTAGGGTTTAGGGTTTAGGGTTTAGGGTTTAGGCTTTAGGCTTTAGGCTTTAGGCTTTAGGCTTTAGGCTTTAGGGAGTGAATAGGTGACACAACTATGCAGTTTTCGTCACATCCATTTCGTTCTCGTACTGGAGTCCCAAGCTTATAGAGGAAAACCAAAAGAAATTAAAGTGAGTTGTTGATCTCCAGTTTTTTTTGGAAGTGATATTTGGAGGGAATAATTCTACGAGAAGTGTAACACCGAAGAAAAAACTTTGGAGATGAAGCCTACTAACCTTAAACGCGAAGAGGCTTTTTCCCAAAACTGGGTGTGCTGGGTGGATATGAGGGATCACACGATTATCCTCCTCCCTTTAACAGCCTCTTCGCAAGCCCTAGACACTGAACCCGATGGTCCAGAGGATTAGCCTAGAGACTCCAAAACCCCTTAATTAAGGAATACACCTTAAATCATAATAGGGTTCCTATTATAATTTAAGGTGTATTCCTTAATTCAGGGGATTTGGAGTCTCTGGGAGAGGTCTTCGGGTCAATCTGAGCTTTGTGGGTTTGCTTCAAGGGTCTTTGCCAAGTGCTAGCGCCTCCTTTAGCTTGATGGTGTTTGGGGGGGGGGGGGGGGGGAGGGTTTAGGGTTTAGGGTTTTAGGGTTTAGGGTGTTCCGAAGTGCCGCGGTCCCGACCCGCCAGGGAGTGGTGGCGGGTCGGGCCGCCTCGGTGCAGCGGATCCCACCCCAACCACCCAAACTACCGCCTTTTTCGGGTTTAGAGCGGTCTAACCCCCACGGTCCCCCTACCAAGGGGGCTTTCACCTCGACTCTCCCCGATGGCCGGGATGGGAGGTATGACTTCTGCTGTTGCTTGAGCCTACACTTTCCAGGCTCGGGACAATCAAAATTCACCCGTTTAAGACAATCTCAAGCGCATAGCTAAGCCATGGCGGGGGGCAACCCTGGCGGGGGCAACCCGGCGGGGGCAACCCTGGCGGGGGCAACGCTGGCGGGGGCAACGCTGGCGGGGGCAACCCTGGCGGGGGCAACCCTGCCAGGGCACTCTGGCGGGGGCAGCTCGGGCGGGGGCAACCCTGCTTGGAGGTTGATGGACTTAAGAACCACTTTTAACTGGGCTTATAACCCTTACTTATAATTGGAATAACCCCCAAAAGGCCCCTTTAGATGTATTATAAGTAGGGTTATAAGTACAGTTATCTAGTGGTTCGTAAGTAGCGTGAACCTTCAAGTGGCGGGGCAGCCCTGGGGGGGGGGGGGGTTCTGGGTCAGGGGCAACTTTGATGAAAACAACTTTGGTAGGGGCAACCCTGGCGGGCAAATCTGGCGGGGGCAACCCTGGCGGGGGCAACCCTGTCACTGTAACACTGGCAACCCTGGCAGGGGCAACCCTGTCACCATGGCGGTGGTTGAGGTTCATGGGAGTTAAGAACCGCTTTGTTTTTAGGGTTTTTTTTTGGTAGGGGCCTCCTTAATGTGGTCGCGGGCGGGCGGCAACCGTGGCGGGGTGTGGTGGGGGCAACTCTGCCAATAGCAGGGCAACCCAAGGGCAGCCCTGGCGGGGGCAACCCTTGCGGGGGCGACCCTGGCGGGGGCAACCCTGGCACGGGCAGGCGAGGCTTTTTTGTATAAAAAATACTTTTTTTTCTCTATATATGGTTCAGCGTCGAGCGTCCTGGGCCCCCCCCCCCCCCCATGGTATCCCCCCCCCCCCCCAAGTCTACTCTACGGTCCCTAAACCCTAACCCTAAACCCTAAACCCTAAACCCTAAAACCTAAACCCTAACCCTAAACCCTAAACCTTAAGTCTTAAACCTTAAACCCTAAACCCTAAAACCCTGAACCCTAAACCCTAACCCTAAAACCAACCCCCAACCACACCACAGGGGGGGGGATCATCTTAGTACCCCATCCGCGGGGAAAACCCTAAACCCTAAACCCTAAAACCCTAAACCGTAAACCCTAAACCCTAAACCCTAAAACCCTAAAACCCTAAAACCCTAAACCCTAAACCCTAAACCGTAAACCCTAAACCCTAAAACCCTAAAACCCTAAAACCAACCCCCAACCACACCACAGGGGGAGGGGGGGGTACCATTGAGGGGGGGGGTAGGGGGGAGGGGGGGGGGGCCCGCCGGGGCTGAATCATATATACAGATATGTACACATGTCAACCTTGGCGGGGGCAACCCTGGCGGGGCCCTGGCGGGGGCGACTTCTTATTCGGAAACCCTGGCAATTAATTGAGAACTTAGACAGTGCCCTTCAAGCATCTGGGGCCCATATGGCACTTGAAGCCCTGCTCGGCAACTAAAAGAGAAGGACGACGAAGCCTCGCCAGCGCGCGAGGAGGACGAGGTGGGCAGGGCCGTCGCAGAGAAGGTGCACAATTCCTGAGTAGGCGACGTGAGGAGGCGTGGAACCCTGACGGGGCAACCCGGCAAGGGCAATGTCACCCTGGGGGCAACCCTGGCGGGGCAACCCTGCCAAGGGCAACCCTAACTCGGCGGCGACCCTGGCGGGGGCAACGCTGGTGGGGGCAACCCTGGTGGGGGCAACCCTGGCAGGGGTAAAACTGGGCAACCCGGCGGGGTTGCGATAAAAACCATTAAATCTACTGGACGTCTTAATTATCAAATAAGAATGACATTGAAAGACTTCTCATAAAGTAAAATAGGATGAAGAAAGAAGTAAATAAGATAATGAATCCTGCATTTTCATTTGGTACAGCTTTTAACATAGCAATTGGCATAAGAAATACCATTCAGGTACGATATGTAAAGGAGAGTAAGTAATCCACATGCTTCTAATGCGTTATCTGGATGTGAGAAAGAAGAGAAGCCGATAATAATGAAAGAAAAATGCTATTTTATTATTAGTGGAATTCCTTAAAGGAATATTAGAAGATAGAAAATGTAGATTAAAAATATGAAAAATGGCGGGGGCAACCCTGGGGCATCCTGGCGGGGCCAACCCTGGCGGGGGCCACCCACCCTGGCGGGGGCAACCCTGGCGGGGGCAACCCTGGCAAAAGCAACCCTGGTGGAAGCAAACCTCGGAGACAACCCTGGTGGTGGCAACCCTGGCGGGGGCAACCCTGGCGGGGGCAACCCTGGCGGGGGCAACCCTGGCGGGGCAAGGTGAGGTATAAACAGAAAAATATATTTGTGTGTGTCTGGAGTCTCAATGGAGCGGGGGGCCACTAATGGACGACGAAGCATATAGGTGCACGATTCCTGAATTGGCGGCGAGGCCAATTCCCGATACAACTTCTGGCAACCCGGCAACCCTGTCACCCTGGCGGGGCAACCCTGGCGGGGGCAACCCTGGTGGGGGGCAACCCCGGCGGGGGCAACCCTGTGGCGAGGGCAACCCTGGCGGGGGCAACCCTGGTGGGGGCAACCCTGGCGGGGGCAACCTTGGCGGAGCCAACCCTGGCGGGGGCAACCCTGGCGGGGGCAACCCTGGCGGAGCAACCCTGGCGGGGGCAACCCTGGCGGGGGCAACCCTGGCAACCCTGGTGGGGGCAACCCTGGGGGGGGCAACCCTGGCTGGCGGGGGCAACCCTGGCGGGGGCAACCTGGCGGGCGCGCAACAGCTTCTTAGGCCCGACCTCCCCCGCCGGGGTCGCGCGTCGGGGGTTTAGGGTTAATCCATTATTACATTGTGCCCTATGGCTAGCAGGGATGCATCAGGTGTGGCAAGCTCGATCTGCTTGGCAAAGCAAGCAGATCTCGAAGCGGTAGCGTTCAGTTGTACCGGCCGCCGCCTGGCGCGGGCGGCCTATGGTTTAGGTTTTAGGTTTTAGGGTTTAGGGTTTAGGGTTTAGGGTTTAGGGTGGGCACCAGAGCAACACCTATCCCCTACAGACCCTATTTCCTTAAGCCAGACTGTAAAGCCCAAAGCCCAGCGATCCAAAAGCCCCCCAAAAAAAACTAAGCCCTAAACCCTACCACCCGTTGGCAGAGGCAGCGCCGGAATTCTCAACACTCCCAGATTGGCTCCTGAGCTTTCACAGGGGAGAGGGGGGGGGGGGGGGCGGCTGATCCTAGAACATGAGGTTTAGGGTGTAGGGTTTGGGGCTTAGGGTTTGGGATTGGAGTTTGGGATCATGCAAGGGCTTAAGATACCATTGACACTTTGGGGGGTGTTTTGGGGTGCTGATTTAGGATCGGGGGAGCATCCAAGCTGGAGGCTTAGGGCCCACCCTAAACCCTAAACCCTAAACCCCTAAACCCCTAAACCCTCAACCCGAACACCTAGACCCTGTTTAGGGGCAAGCACAGCTCTGGTTCTTTGAGCCTCTGAAAGGAGGCTGCTCACAAGAATTTTGCTGCTAACTCTGCTGGTTGTCCAGCCAAACTCTGAACTAAATTCTAAAACTCCAAACTCTAAATTCCGAAGTCCCTGAAGTGATGTGCGCATCGGGGGGGGGGGGCAGCCACTGCCGTCTGGACGAGGTTTCGGGTTTCGGTTTGGGGCTCGCGCAGGGTTATTAGCCATTTGGGTACAAGGTTTGTCGATGCTGTGGGTTGTTGAGTCTGCACCATCCCTCTGGCAATTAGGGCAGAAATCCCAGATTGCCGCTGCCTGTAAGAAGCATGCGAGTGTGATTGAGAACAGCCGCCCGTCGCCACAGACAAAACAGTGGGGCTTATCGTGGAGAGCCTGGCAGCTCTAAACCCTACACCCTACACCCTAAACCCTAAACCCTGAGCGACTCCGTAGCATTCTTTCTCTCTTCATCTCCTCGGCGGTTGTGGTGGCCCCAACAGCCCACACTACTCCCAGTCGTTAATCCCGTAATCACATAATTCCCACATGAGACGCGGAAGCCCAAGAACGACCGAGCCATGAACCACCCGAAGCTCTATTCCCTACTGAGCCCCTGTGTCTGTCCGTGACTGATCTTACTTGACTCTCAACCCTCAACCTCAAACTCCGAACCCTAATTGCAAGGTTTAGGGTTTATGGTTTAGGGTTTAGGGTTTAGGGTTTAGGGATACCGCAAAGTTAGGGATTCCGCAAAGTTTTCAGGTGCCTCCACGCCATGTCTGTGTGGCGGGTGCTGGACCGGTACGGCCGGGGAGCCCTGGTATAGGGTTTAGGGTTTAGGGTTTAGGGTTTAGGGTTTAGGGTTTAGGGTTTAGGGTTTAGGGTTTAGGGTTTAGGGTTTAGGGTTTAGGTTCAGGGTTTAGGGTTCAGGGTTCAGGGTTCAGGGTTCAGGGTTTAGGCTTTCGGGTTTGGAGGGCAAAGGTTTCTGGTAGAGTTTGGGGTTTACGGCTTAGGGGGTCGCCGGCCCTCATCACTTCTTTATAAGGGCCTGTGGCATTCTGAGAGCATTTTCGGGAGATGGATGGGAATAGTTTTAGAGTCTACAGTTCAAATCAACAATGAGCTCGAGCATGTTCGAGCATGCTGAAAGTATGCTTGTATATCCCGAAGCCCTAAAGCCTGAACCCTAACCTCTAAACCCTAAACCCTAAACCCTAAACCCTGAGCCCTATCAGGGATTGGGGAGATCCCTTCTCAACCCTCTTCTATTTCAATTGGAAGAGGGACCTTATTGAGAGGGTCTATATCCCCAAGGGTCCCCCTAGAAGGTTTAGGGTTTAGGGCTTGGGGTTTGGGTTTAGGGTTTAGGGCGAATCCTGAACCCTACAGTATGACTTCGTTTGTGGGAGAGGGTCTGTGGGGAGGGCGGGGGTCGAGCATCATCGAGTTACAGATTAGAAGTATGCTTGTAGAACCCGAAGCCCCAAACCCTGAACCCTATCATTATGACTTCGAAATTCGTGTGTGGGCGGGGGTTAGTGGGGAGGGTGGGTTGCTAGCTGAAATCCTGGGGGGGCTGATATCGCTGCCTGTGGGAGCGCCTCGACCACATGTTGCAAGAGACTTTAGGGTTCGGGGTTTAGGGTTTAGGGTTTGGGGTTTAGGGTTTAGGGTACATCCCCAGACCCAAAACCCTAAACCTTCAACCCGACACCAGGGTCCTCGCTCAGCTTTCTGGGACACCGCGACGGAAACGTCACACTCTAGACCCCATGGAATACATATGCCCAAAGCCAGAACCCTATATATTTTCCCTAAACCCCAAATCTTACACAAGCCTAAGCCGTAAAAACCCGTCAGGGTTTTTGCACAGGGTGGTTTACTCAACTCCCTAAACCCTAAACCCTCAACCCTCAACCCTAAACCCTAAACCCTAAACCCTAAACCCAATCAGGCCCAAATTTGCTCCACTACAAGACCATCCAAGAGATCGAGCTCCAGCGTGAGATAGAGGACCAGTCTACTTGAACTGAGGTTGTTCAGGGTTCAGGGTTTAGGGCGTAGGGTTTTAGGGTCAGGGATTTGAGAGTCGTTGGGTTTACATGTGGGAATGTTCCCCTTGCACTAACGGTCCTTAATGGGGATTATAATCGGGGGTACTATAATCCCTATTAAGGACTCTGCGTATAAGGGTGAACATCCCAACTCTTAAGCCCTGACACACTTCAACCCTAAACCCGAAACCAAAGCTGCAAAGTCAGACGTTTAGTCCACCAGCACCTGCCACCGTAGCGAGCAATGGCGGAGGAACCCCATCTTTGTAGAGTCCGGGCTTTATGAGGTTTAGGGTTTGGGGCCCTAAACCCTAAATCCTATACCCTAAACCCTAAACCCTAAACCTGCGGCAACAGGAGACGGCCAAGCAAATATCTTCTCAGCTGGTTCGCGGCAAGGGCGGACTGACCGAGCAATGCCAGGCACCTCCTTTTTCGAGCATTCGAGGGTTTAGGGTTTCGGGTTTAGGGTTTAGGGTTTGGGGTTTAGGGTTCTGGAGTTTAGGGGTTTATACCGGTGTTTGCCAGCAGGATCTGGGTTCAGAGCTTGAGCGAGTGTAGCTCTATTCCATAAACACCCCAAATGCCCGAAATGCCCGAAGTACCCTAAATACCTTAGGGTTTAGGGTTTAGGGTTTATAAACCCAATCTGGGGCTCCAAGGCCCTGTTGGCTGCGTCTAGCAAGCGGCTGAGCGACGGCGAGAGCGGCAACCTTGTCGACGGCGAGTTCAGGCCAAGGGCCCAGAAGTTTAGGGCTTAGGGGCTTAGGGGCTTAGGGCCTTATAGGGGCTTATAGGGGCTTATAGGGCCTTATAGGGGCTTAAAGGGGCTTAGAGGGCCTTATAGGGGCTTAAAGGGGCTTATAGGGGCTTATAGGGGTTTATAGGGGCTTATAGGGGCTTATAGGGGTTTAGGGCTTCGGGTCTGGGGCTTTCGAACAAAGGGTAGGCCTTGGGGCCTTGATTAGGCACCACTCGAAACTGAAGACAAGTGATAAGCCTAAACTCCCTAAAGTCTGGAACGCAGGAAGGAGGGTGACTCTTTGGTTAAGGGCTTAAGTTGGCCCCACAACCCCTCTCCAAAGTCATTCCCGGGGGGGGGGGGGGGGGGGGGGGTTGAGGGGCTTAGAGTTTAGAGTTTCGGGTTTAGTTGTTCAGAAGAAGTGCAGCAACACCGAAACCTCACACCCTAGACACCCTAAACTTAGCCCGAAGACCTATAAGCCCTAAACCCTAAACCCTAAACCCCAAACACTAGACCCCAAACCCTGAACCCTGAACCCTAAACCCTAAACCCTAAACCCTAAACGCTAAACCCTACGTACGAGGTCCTCCTTGCAAGCCATCCTCGAGAGCTGCGACAAGCCGCTTGGACCGCGCTCCCCAAGAAGAATATAGGGGTTAGGGTTCAGGGTTTAGGGTTTAGGGTTTAGGGCTTAGGGGTTAGGGTTTAGAGTTTAGGGTTTAGGGTTTAGGGTTAGGGTTTAAGTTTTAGGTCTTCGGGCTTAGGGCTTAGGGCTTAGGGCTTGGGGCTTGGGGCTTAGGGTTTAGGGTTTAGGGTTTACGTTGGTCGGAGACATGGATTTGCAAAGCCTCTGCGAGCTCACCGATCTAGGGTTTAGGGTTTAGGTTTTAAGGTTTAGGGTTTAGGGTTTGAGCCAAGTCTGAGGCCATGCTTGGATGAGAGGCAGCCAGCGCTGAAGCACAGAGACTCCGGAGGCTAGAGGACCTCCGACCTTGCATGATGTGCACGTGAAACCGTAGAGTTCCACCCTCTTCCGGTGGGTGGATGTCGCCGTGTCCCCGGAGATGTATGTCCGATGCACCGGCACGTGTACCCGCAGTCATTGTGCGGATCCGGGCGGCGTGTCTGTCACGCCATCAACTCTCGAACCGGCAGACTAAACCCTACATGTAGCCTGATATGTAGGGTTTAGGCTTCAGGCTTTAGGTTGTTATACCCTAAACCCTAAAGCCTAAACCTCCAACCCTTTACCGTAAACCCTAACCCTAAACCCTAAACCCTAAACCCTAAGTCCTGGTTAACCCCTCAAGACCTTCGTCCCTGTGCTCGGTAGTAGTGTACTTGTGCTGGTGTGGGCTCCGGGGTCAAAAGCTTTGCAATTTGGGTGTTCCTTGGGCGAAGCGCCCCAAAAGACCAAAACCCTTAGGGTTTAGGGTTTAGGGTTCAGGGTTTAGGGTTTAGGGTTGAGGGTTGAGGGTTGAGGGTTTAGGGTTGAGGGCCAGGGTTTCGGGTTTAGGGTTTACGGCTTGGCGTGTATGATCGCAGCTTGGGTTTTGGGTCGAGGCTTAAGTGGCTGCAACACTGACTCGTCCGAACCCTTCACACATCCAGCAGTGTACTTGCAGACCCTATTCGCCCTTACCAACCCCCTGACCCGACCGCCTCAACCCTCAACCCTTATTCGTGTTTCGGGGGTTGGGTTTAGGGTTTAGGGTTTAGGGTTTAGGGTTTAGGGTTTAGGGTTTAGGGTTTAGGGTTTAGGGTTTAGGGTTTAGGGTTTAGGGTTTAGGGTTTAGGGTTTAGGGTTTAGGGTTTAGGGTTTAGGGTTTAGGGTTTAGGGTTTAGGGTTTAGGGTTTAGGGTTTAGGGTTTAGGGTTTAGGGTTTAGGGTTTAGGGTTTAGGGTTTAGGGTTTAGGGTTTAGGGTTTAGGGTTTAGGGTTTAGGGGCCCAATCTTCCCTATCCCCCTTGAAACTGCCGTAGGCAACGCTGCTGAGGGCCACCTCTAGCCCGACACCCCATCCGGAAACGCTAAGCCGATAGCTTTGAACTCTAAGCCCTAAACCCTAAACCCTAAACCCTAAACCCTGGAAACCCTAAACCCTAAACCCTAAAGAAAGCGGAGCCCTCCTCAGCCCAGGAAAGCGAAGGCAGAGCTGGAGAAGTGCCTCGCGAGCCGCCGGAGCAAGCTGCCTGAGGCGATTAGGGTTTCGGGTTTAGGGTTTAGGGTTTAGGTTTAGGGTTTAGGGTTTAGGGTTTTAGGGTTTTAGGGTTTAGGGTTTAGGGTTTAGGGTTCAGGGTTCAGGGTTTAGGGCTGAGGGTTTTTGGAGTTCAAGAATTTGAGCTTGACAGCACCCTCCTCAGCCCCAAAACCATGCCGGAGGCACAGAAAGAGGAGGCGAAACGAAAGCTGACGACGCCCATCGAGTACCAGGTGCGCTGGGGTGTTTCGGTGGGGCTTAGGGTTTTTAGGATTTTAGGGTTTTAGGGTTTTAGGGTTTTTGGGTTTTTGGGGTTTTAGCTAGGCTAATTGAATTATAACCCTACTTGTAGCTACCCATGAACTTTCAAGTACAATCTTCAAGTTCGATGTTTTGGCAACCCGGAACTGTGAGCCTAAAACCCTAAACCCTAAACCCTAAACCCTAAAACCCTAAAACCTAAAACCCTAAACTGTAGGTAAACAAGCCGATGCGGTTTCGGGTCTAGGGTCTCGGCAGTCCCGTCATGGGCGAGCAGCATCGTTTCGAGTTGACGGTGTGTAGATTTAGGCTACTAGCGTTCGGGGTCCTAAACCTGAACTCTAAACCCTAAACTCTAAACCCTAAACCCTAAACCCTAAACCCGAGGGGCATCTGTGCTCAGTTCAGGTGATATAGCATGCATTAGGGTGTAGGGTTTAGGGTTTAGGGTTTACGGTTCAGAGTTTAGCACACCTACGTAGGCCGAGAGAATGCAAAAACGCCCTAAGCGCTAAGCCCTCAGACCTTTGAGCCGATGGATTCAGCCCAAAACCCTATATAGACCCCAAAGCCTAAACCCTAGCCCTAAACCCTAAACCCTAAGCCCGAACGCCCCTAGAAACCGCAGGGAGAGCTCACCCGATACACCTGGTCGCTGTGCTTGGCGGATGCCACGGATCGCGACCAGCTGAGGGCCCTGAAGGCTGGGTTTAGGGTTTAGGGTTTAGGGTTTAGTGTTTAGGGTTTAGGGCTTGGGGATGTTCAGGGTTCAGGGTTTAGGGTTTGGGGATGTTTAGGGCTAAAGGTTTAGGGTTTCTAGGGTTTGAAGCCGAGAGGTGTTGAGGCTTAGGGTTTTTGAGGGCTTCGGATTTTGGGTTTGGAGGGAGGGTTTTGGAGGTTAGGGTTCAGGGTTTAGGGCTTGGGGTTTAGGGTTTAGGGCTTAGGGTTTAGGCTTGAGGGTCCTGGGGCTTGGTGCTTTGCTGTTTGGGCTGGAATGTCTGAGGCTTTGGATTGTGTAGTTCATGTTGAGCCAAGGTTTACTAGGGTTCAGTAACCCCTAGGGCCCTGCAGCCGGAACCTATCGGCTGACTGTGCTGGGTTTAGGGTTTAGGGTTTAGGGTTTAGGGTTTAGGGTTTAGGGTTTAGGGTTTAGGGTTTAGGGTTTGGGGTTTAGGGTTTAGGGTTCAGGGTTCAGGGCTTAGGGTTGCATGCACCAAGATGGTGCGAGAGCTGAAGAGCGTGGGTTTTGGGGCCGATGTCCTGATGGAGCTGGAGAAACTGCAACTTCGCTTCATGCACGGGCCTCATTCGAATGAACGGCCATGTCCCTTGTGTGGAATAGGTCCTTCTGGTTCTGCTACACATAGTCTTGCGAGCTAAGGGACATCTACACAACGTGGACAAGCTCGGCAAGCAGACATCGATGATGAAAGCAGATATCTTCCCTTCGGAGCGCAGTACCTGTCTTGCCTGAAGAACTTGGAGCACCACCCGTCTTGCACCTAAGCATTCCAATCCGCTTGGACCCTCAACTCCCCAAACCCGAAGCCCTAAACCTAAACCCGAACCAGCTAACACGGCCCCCAATTACACCCTGAGTCCTGAATGCACGTAACCCGAAAAAACCCTAAATCCTTGTTGAAACCCTCGTTCCAAGCCCTAAACCCTAAACCCTAAACCCACAACCCTAAACGAGAGGTGCACTTCAAGTCCACCATCGAACACCTATGGGAGGCGGGAAGCTGTCTCGGCGCGTTAAGGTTTGAGGCTTTAGGATTAGGACCCTAAACCCTGGAACCCAAACACCAAACCCTAAACCCTAAACCCTAAACCCTAAACCCTAAACCCTAAACCCTAGGCCTCAATCCTGAGCCTCAAAAGAAGACTGAAACCTTAACCCGATGCAGCTCCTGACCCCCAAACCCCAAGTGCGCCCACCCTGTGCTTGGGTTTAGGGTTTGGGGTTTGGGGTTTAGGGTTTAGGGTTTAGGGTTTAGGGTTTAGGGTTTAGGGTTTAGGGTTTAGGGTTTAGGGTTTAGGGTTTAGGGTTTAGGGCTAAACCCTTAACCCTAAGGCCCTAAACCCTCCAAATGCTAAACCCTTAACTACCCCTGATTCCCTAAACCAACCCCTAAATCCCTAAACCCCTGAATCCCCAAACCCTATAAATCCTACCTCCCAAAACCTCTTCAACCCTAAGCCTTACAAACCCGCAGCTAAACCCTAAACCCTAAACCTTAAACCCTAGAACCTAAACCCTAAACCCTAAACCCTAAACCCTAAACCCTAAACCCTAAACCGTGCAATTAAGCCCTAAAACTCAACCCTAACCCTGCAGCCAGGCGGAGGCATCCCAGAGCATTGCTGTGCCCCAGATGCAGTCGAACTTAGGCCTACGCGAATGCTTCGGTGTAGCGTTTAGGGTTTAGGGCTTAGGTTTAGGATTTTGGGTTTAGGGTTTAGGATTTTGGGTTTAGGGCTTAGGTTTTAGGATTTTGGGTTTAGGGTTTAGGGCTTAGGTTTTTGGATTTTGGGATTAGGGTTTAGGGTTTAGGGCTGGTTTAGGGGCCCCAAACGCCATACCGAGGAGGAGCAGGCCAGGCAGATGTTCGAGCGCGAGTGGGCTGCTTTCGAAGAGGACTGTCGAGGCCGATGGCGAAGGGGAAGGGGGCTTGCGTCCTTCAGGCCTACAACCCTAAGCCCTAAACCCTAAACCCTAAACCCTAAAAGCCCTAAGCCTTACACCCTAAACCCTAAGCCCGAATGAAAACCTAAACCCTAAACCCTAAACCCCTAAACCCCTACCCCTAAACCCGAAACCCGAAACCCTTAACCCTGAACCCTAAACCCTAGGTAAACCCTAAACAACAAAGCCCTGACGCACTCTACCCTTGGGCTCACCCCCGGCTGGCCTAAAATCCCCTAAACCAAGCAACCCTAAACCCTAAACCCGTTTAGGGTGTAGGATGTAGGGTTTAGGGTTCAAACCCGATACTCTCAAACCCTAAACCCTAAAACCCCAAACCCTAAACCCTAAAAAATCTGAACCCTAAACCCTAAACCCTTCTAAGACCAAAAACCCTAAACCCTAAAAAGCTCCCAAATCCTGAGCCTTCAAGTCTGATTCCTAAGCCCTAAGCCCCAACTCATTCTTTTGCCCCGGAAGAGACACGAGGCTTCCACCCTTTTTTCAAGGGCGGTCTAATGGGGACGTAAGAAATGGGGGCTTAAGCAAATGGAACCATTCGGGCCCACTTGGGCCCAAGTGGGACGGTTTTGAAAATGTCCTTTTGGGTTCGGAATCCTGCGCGCTCGGAGTTCGGTGCTATGGAGTAGAGGCAAGCCTCCGGCAATGTGGCACGGTAGTGAGCGTGACATTTTGCAAAATTCGGCATTTTTGGCCAACCTCACGTCTTGCAGTTGCCGCTCCGTCAAGTCGATCTCCTGTTCGCCTCAGCCTTGTGTGATTTCAGGAGGCTTAAGCCCCCATTTCTTAAGCCCCCACTTGCGTTTCCTAAATTTTTTGGGGTTTAGGAATTTCAGGGCTTGGTGTTTAGGGTTTAGGGTTTAGGAGTTTAGGGGTTTAGGGTTTAGGGGTCAGAGGTTTAAGGGTTAAAGTGTAGGGTTTGGGGATTTCGCGCTTCTAGGGCTTATGGCATCCGATCCAAGCCATGCCTCGCAGGCCGCTTTGCCCGCACGGCCCGCTCCCGAAAGCAGCTGTCCGAGGAGGCGAAGCCCAACAGCCCACAAGCCCCAGAATGTAGGGGTATCCCCAAAACCCTACTCTAGTCATTAAGGCCCCTATACTAACCCTATAACCCTGTGACCCTAAGGGCTTAGGCGCCGCCCCCCCACTGTAGTGGGACGGCCTATAGGCCTTGATTGATTTTCATTTTGGAAACCCTAAACCCCATAGCCTTTGACCCGAAACCCTGGACCCAACCTACGGTTTCGGGGCTTCAAAGTATCAAGCGAGTTTAAGGCTAAGGGCCGTTTGGGATGCGAGGATGCAGGGTTTTGCACTTCACGCTTCCGACTGATGATGCTCAGCGGATGGATTTGTGTTTAGGGTTTAGGGGTTAGGGTTGCTGCCAAAACCAGGAAACCATATTGTCTTGTCAATGAGAACAGGAACAAACTGGTCGGATGGACAAACAGCAGACTGGCGAGTTGTGTTCAAGAGGTTTGCACTGGGGGCATGAAGACGGTTTTCAAGCTTTGCCTAAACCCTAAACCCGAAACCCTAAACCCTAAACCCTAAACCCATGTTGTCGTGTAACGACTCCGAGCCATGGGCCCCTAGTATGATCCCTTACCGTTGTTTCAAGGGATTCAAAAGGGATCCGAAGTATGGACCCTTTTTATGCATTGTGTGATTTAACAGGGGACCCAAATCAGGGCCCATGCTTCGGATCCCCCAAACCCCACGCAGGCATAGAGGCACGCGCTGCCACTGAAGTATCTTTCTCTTGCGCAGGAGCCCTCAACTCAGGTACAGGATGCGTTCCGTCTGCAGCTCCCGCGGGACACGCTGCTGGGGCATCGAGACCTGCTTCTCTTGCGTTGCGGCTTCATCATGCTGGGCCACCTTGACTATAAGCCGTCCAAAGCTACCATTCGCCACAGCATCTTTTGCAACAAGCGGTACACCAGCATCTACTCACACGTAGTTTGCAGCTGCGAGCAAGTTCCGACCACGAGGCCCGCAGTAGCCTTGAAGATCTTGGTGTACTGCCTGGTCACCCGCGGTTCGCGGACGTCGTGGCTTTCGCCAGGGCCATTTGCCAAGGTGCGCGCCTGTTCCGGCGCCGGCGTGGCTATCCCGCGGAGGCATGATAAAACTTGTGTGCTTGAGACAGGGGGTTCCCGGAGGCATTAAGCACTGCTGCGGTAGTTGCTTTGGCTTTCTGGGGGCTGGGGCACCTGTCGGTGCAAGCACTCAGGTCATTCCCCTTCTCTGCCCAGAGATGACACATCGGTGTCTCTGAACCAACCAGCCAACCAACCCAAACCCCAAACCCTAAACCCTATAAACCCCAAATCCCAAACCCCAAACCCTAAACCCTAAACCTCAAAGGGGCCGCACTCACATCGAAGTGTGGGGCATCTCCTCTATCATCGCCTCATCTCCTGGCTGGCTCCTACAACGCCCTGCGTTCCCTTGCTGGTGCACATCTCTGAGAGTTTAGGGTTTGGGGTTACCATTGGGGTTTGGGGTTTAGGGTTTTGGGTTTAGGGTGTAGGGTTCAGGGTTCAGGGTTTAGGGTTTTGGGTTTAGGGTTTAGGGCTAGGGTTCAGGACTTAGTGCGCATGGCTGGCCCCAAACAAGATGCCACTCACGCAAGGTGTGCATGGTCTTCAACCACGTGCTGCGTCAGCACCGCCACGCAGATCAGTCCCTACACATCCTTGAGCTCGCGCAGACCTGAGTCAGGGTTTGTGGTTTAGGGTTTAGGGTTTAGGGTTTAGGAGTCAGGTGCCCTAAACCCTAAACCCTTACCCCTAAACCCCAAACCCCAAATGGTTTGGGGGTTTGGGGTTAGGGGTTTAGGGTTTAGGGTTTAGGGTTTAGGTTTTAAACCTAAACCCTAAGCCCTAAACCCCCAAACCCCAAAGCCCCAAATCCCATCCCCCAAAGGTCCTGAATATCGTCAAAGCCTCATAAGGGTGTAGTTGTTGTTGGATATTCTTGTGGTTGTGGTAGCCAAATCGCTATAGCTGCCGCCCATGCATGGCTTGTGCTACGTGGTCCCTGAGAGTGCCCTAAACCCTAAACCCTAAACCCTAAACCCTAAGCCCTAAACCCTAAACCGAGTGGTTTGCTGTGGTTGAAGTTCTACCATGAGGACTGCGGCAGCAGTCAGGTCTTAAGGCCTTTATCAGAAGCGGCCAGGGATGAACTGCAGCGCTCCGACTTGCAGGGATCAGGAAAGTGAAGGGTTTAGGGTTTAGGGCTTGGGGTTTAGGGTTTAGGTTTAGGGTTTAGGGTTCAGGGATCAGGGTTTAGGTGGCGATTTTGCCACAAAGATTTCGCAGCCAGCGCAGCGAAATACCAAGACCTAGCAGCCTCTTTTCCCAGGAGAACAAGCCAGGATGCCCCCCTTGATCAGGTCTGCAAGCTTTGGTGGTGAACGGCTGCTGTTCTTGAACGCCTTGCGACCTCTCCAGCAATGCCGCTGCCTCTAACCCCCCCCCCCCCCCCCCCTCCCTAAAACCCGAAAACCCTAAACCCGAAACCCGAAAACCCTAAACCCTAAACCCTAAACCCTAAACCCTAAACCCTAAACCCTAAACCCTGCCCTGGATGATGGATGCCCCCATCCTGGAGGGCAGCACGGACGCTGCAAGACACCACCACAACCACTGCATGATAAGCCCAGAGAATTCCCTTGTGCCCATTGTAAGAAATTGTAACCCCTAAGCTGCTGAAAACCATTTAGGCTTTTCGGGGCTTTGGGGGTCGTTTACGGTTTGGGGGTTAGGGCTAGGAAGGTCGGAAAAAGTGGGGGTTTTTGCCGGTTGGTTTAGGACTCAGTCTGTGTTTGGCAGGGTTTAGGGGTTTAATGGGGTTTAGGGTTTAAGGTTTAGGGTTTAGGTTTAGGGTCATGTTCGCGTGTCACGATCGAAGGTCCCTGCGGCCGTGCTCTTGAATTCATCTTCCTTCGATTGGTCGCCAGAGTCGCTTTGCTGCATCTCTGCCCTTCGCCCTAAGCCCTAGACCCTAGACCCTAGACGCTAAACCCTAAACCCTAAACCGACACTTAGCCCCTGCAATCGAAGGTTGGAGCCATGGGCAAATCGTATGTTCCCTGGCCCTCGTTTATAGGGCTCCGAAGTATGGTCCCTTATGATCTATAGTGGGACCAAAATATAAGCACCCATACTCGGAACCCAAATTAGACCCAAGGTTCCGGTCGAAAGCTTGGGGTTTAGGGTTGAATCTTGGGATGTTCCCCCCTTATACTAACAGTCCTTAATGGGTATGCCCTCTTATTATAATCCCCATTAAGGACCGACTGTTAGTATAAGGGGCAACATACCACATCCTAGATCCAATGCACTCTGAAGCCCCTCAGTTTGAGTGTATGGCTCTCATGGTCCAAGTCCACCCGCCTGGAAGAATCGAGGTTTTTCAGGGTTTGGGGTTTAGGGTTTAGGGTTTTGGGGCTCTGGCGGAAGGTTCGATGGTGTTTAGGGTTTGAGGTTTTGGGTTTAAGGTGTTGCGGGGTTTGAGGTTTTGTGCATTTGAAGCACAAACAGTGGTTTATTAATCTTCTTTTTCGATTCAAGCCCCCTCTGCACAGCCTTGTCCACACCCAAACACGCAGGGAGCGCATATCATCTGGACAGAAACCTAAACGGCATTGGAGACAAAGATCTGTCAACGATTGGGAGTATGCCGAGCACTTGCAACGTAGATTGCTCTTGCTCTCCCGCTTTTGCCTCCTTTGAGACGTGCCAGCTATGGTTTTAGTTGTGATTCACTTTGCGCACCTGCAAAACAGCAAGGTTTGACAAATTCATGGGTCTGCAGCAGCTTGCATGACTTGAACATACCCCTTGTCCACCGCCAGGCATGTTGCGAGGGAGTTTCTCGAAGTTCGACAGCCAGCAAAGCTCGGGGCTTATTTCGGCAGAAAGTAGTTCAGGGCTGGGCTGAATCCTGACGCCTGAATCCGCCTGAACATTTTCCCTAAACTTGAGACCCTATACCCTGAACCTAAACCCTACACTCGCCCTTGCCTGCCCTGGCCCGTTCTGCAAGTGATGTAAGGCCCGTCTCAGCATGGACACCCCAAAAAGGGATGGAGCTCGAGGAACTAGACCTCAACCCTAAACCCCAAAGGCTCCCTACAAACCTTGCTCAAAATGACTGGCCGGGTTGAGGGTTTAGGGTTTAAGGACTGGACAGTTCTCCCTACAGCCCTATCAACCCTACCTCTAAATCCTGCAAGCTCCAAAAGCTCTGGTGTGTTGGGCGGGGGGGGGGGGGGCTTTGGATAGTGATAATCCCCTTCCTGTGCACCTCTGTATCTATACACACACACTTTCGGCCTATTCGGCCCGAAACTCTGGCTGACACCCTGAACCCTAAACCCTAAACCCTAAACCCTAAACCCTAAACCCTAAACCCTAAACCCTAAACCCTAAACCGTGGCTCCCTCAAATCCCCAAATTGGGCATGTTCAGGTCCAGGCCCTAAACGCCCTGCAACACTCCAAACCCCAGAGCTTCAACCCCTTAGGTCCCCACTATCTGCACTCGATGCACTACGCCCTAAACCCATGGAGATTTCCCAAAATAGGGGTAGCCCGTTTATACCCCAAATAGAATAGAATCCCCTTGAAGGGACCCCCAAAAAGAATATCCCCATTTTCGGAAACCTTCTTTAGGACCGGGAGCAGGCCCTTGCTTTCTTCTTTTGGGGTTGGGGTTCCCTTAGAATCCCCTTAAAAACCAAAAAGGGTACCCTTTTCATTCCTAGGTTATCCTAAACCCTAAACCCTAAACCCTAAACCCTAAACCCTAAACCCTAAATTTGTGTCGACTCACAGGTCTAGTACTTGGGTACATGCATTCTCTGGCTGTAGGCTGCGCGAGTTTGCCGCCGCCTGGCGGCCGGAGAAGGGCCGTGCAGCAGCTCCTAGCAGGACGTCTTCGTCATAGCGGTTTAGGGTTTAGGGTTTAGGGTTTAGGGTTTAGGTAGGGTTTAGGGATTAGGGTTTAGGTGGGGTAACATTTTGTATTGTTAAGGGTACTTAAACTCAATAAGGAGTAGACATTTAAACTGCTAATATTTTCCCAACCATGAACTATAGACATGGGCGAACGTTTGAGTCTGTGGGTTACAAGGTTGAGGGGTTAATCTGGGTCTGTAGGGCTCGCAGCCATTCGGGAGTGTAGAGAGTACTGTCCCCTAAACCCTAAACCCCAAACCCTAAACCCTAAACCCTAAACCCTCTATAGAGCCGATGCAGGGGTTTCGGAGCTGATTTCTGGGGTTTTGGAGGGCTTACTTGGTAGCCCAGTAGGCGCCCTTGCGCCCTTTTTGGTTGGCTCTAGGTTCCGTTTATGAGGAACCCACCCAAACCCTAAACCCTAAACCCTAAACCCTAAACCCTAAACCCTAAACCCTAAACCCTAAACCCTAAACCCCCAACAAGGTACCCTTATTGTAAATATGGTTCCGGGCTAACCAGGCTTAGAACGGGCCTTTGCATTCACAAGGTTCATAGGACTTTCGCAGCCTGCAGGGCTTACAGGGCTTGGGCAGGTCTCGAGTTGAGGACGAACCCCCAAACACAAAACCCTAAACCCTACTCCTTAGTTGTAGTGTTCAACTTGTGTTTTGCGTTGATGGCGTGCCACTGTCCTACAGCCCAAACCCGAAACCCGGAGTACCCTCATAAACCTAAATCCGAAACCCAAAACGCGGTGCAGACCCCGCAGGCCAATCTGAAGTTTCTCAGTAACTGCTGTGTATGAAGGCTCGAACGCCCAAACCCGAAGCCCGGAGTTTCCTCATGCCCCTAAACCCTAAACCCTAAACCCTAAACCCTAAACCCTAAACCCTAAACCCTAAACCCTAAACCCTAAACCCTAAACCCTAGACCCTAGACCCTAGACCCTAGACCCTAAACCTAAACCCTAGACCCCCGGCGCAAGGAATTCCTCTGACCACGACCTCCTCTGTCGTTGCGTCGCTGCTCGGCGTGCGCTTAGCCCGAGTCCCAAAATTTTATTCCATGCAGACCCTAACCCTGAAACCCCAAAAAAGAACCCCAAACCCTGCCAAGCCTTATTTCCAGGACTCTGAACCCTCGAGCCCTAAACCCTAAACCCTAAACCCTAAACCCTAAACCCTAAACCCTAAACCCTAAACCCTAAACCCTAAACCCTAAACCCTAAACCCTAAACCCTAAACCCTAAACCCTAAACCCTAAACCCTACACACCCTGAGCCCCCCCAAACCCGACACCCTCAAAAAGCTCCAAGCTCTCAACAATCCCAAAGCCCTCAAAAAACGAGAAACCCTAAAGCCTTAAAGCTCAAAAAGCCCTAAGCCCTAAACCCTAAACCCTAAACCCTAAACCCTAAACCCTAAACCCTAAACCCTAAACCCTAAACCCTAAACCCTAAACCCTAAACCCTAAACCCTAAACCCTAAACCCTAAACCCTAAACCCAAACCCTAAACCCTAAACCCACAAAAACCCTTAAACCCGAACAGCCTAAACCCTCAAAAGAAACATAAACCCTCAACCCTCAACCATCAACTGCCCCCAAACAACCCAAAACCTTCCAAGCAAACCCAAGTCTTCAACAACGCCAAAGCCCTCAACAAACAAACAAAACGGCGAAACTTCCACAAGAAACATCCCTAAGCCCTCAAACAACTTTAGGCTCTAAAGCCCTAAGGCCTACCTTCAGAACCCAAAACTTTGTTTTTTTTGCAGGGCTCTCAAGATTCCGGCTGTCCTCTGCCATTCAAAAACACTGAACCTTAAACCTAAACCCTGAATCGTTTTTTTTCTTGTTTTTGTCTAGGGGTACTCTTGTCCCCATTAAAGGACTGCTGGTATATGGGAGAACACCCCAAGGTATCCCTAAACCCTAAACCCGCTACCCCTAAGTGACCCCTACAGCCCTAAAGCCCCAAAGCCCCAAAGCCCTAAACCCCTAAAGCCTATGAAAGACAGGTCCCAGAGCTTCACAAGCGCTTGTCGCCAGTGCTGGCATTGGAGGCCTTTGGTGGGTTTAGGGTTTAGGGTTCAAGGATTAGGGTTTAGGGTTTAGGGTCTAGGGTCTGAGGGTTGTGGCTTCAGGCTTGGGCGTCTCGTTGCTACCTAAAGCGCAACCGAGAAGCAGTCTGATGCCCTGTATTGAGTGCTGCCCTAAACCCTAAACCCTAAACCCTGAACCCTAAACCCTAAACCCTAGACACCCTAAACCCTAAACCCTAAACCCTGGGTGTCGGTTGCGCGGTTGCAAAACAACGGGGCAACGGACATCAGGAGGAATAGATCGCCATGGTGCATGGACGGACCCCTAAGCTCTTACCCGTAAAAGTTCCCCTGAATCTACTTATGACATGGCCCTGCTGTTCCCTTAGATTATCTTTAAAGAGGGTCCCCAATCCCAACCCAAACCCTCAACCCTGAACCCTAAAACCCAAACCCAAGGGTAACCTTAGGCCTTCTTGGGGTCCGAGGTAGAGTCCCACGATCCTGGCCCGCCTTGTGCGAGTGTGGGAGTCGAAGCCCTAAAACCGAACGCCTGTCGTCGTGTCGTGACTTTCCCGAGACCTAAAGCCCAGACTCCACACCCTCAAGTGCATGTGGCTTGAGGACGGGAATTTCGAGCATGTTGCCCATTTATTGGAAGCTTCAAAACATCCCGGGCCTCCTGGCGCCATTGGCGACTCGAAGCGCAGCACTTCAGAGCTTTTGGCTGGGCTGGCGAAGTCGCTGTTTCTTGATGAGAATGCGCATGCTTGGGAATACCTCCGATTCAACCTCCATGGAGCACGCTCTAAACGCATAGAGCTTGCCCGTCCGACAGATATAAGCGTTCCCACCCAGAAAGTGGATATAGCAGAGGGCAAACTATTGGACACCCGGCCGTTCATAATGGTCTCCACTATTGGCGTGCTGGCCTTAAAAGCCCCATGCCAGCAAGTCATGGACCACCTGCTTCAAAGCACAAGGCCAACCCCCGGGGCCCCCCGGGGCAGGGGGACGTCGCCGCAGACCTACATGGCCAAACTTCGGGGGCCCTCGGATCTGGGGGCCGATACACTGCTCGACACCGATGAGGAGGAGACCATTGGAGCCACCTCAAGCAGACCCTAAACCCTAAACCCTAAACCCTAAACCCTAAAACCTAAAACCTAAACCCCTAAACCCACCACAGAGCCACTCCTCAGGATCCATGAGGCCAGAGAAAAAGGGGACCGAGGCCCTGGCAAAGAACATCCCTAAGCCCTGAAACCTTAACCTCTTGATCCTGCACCCTCAACAAGAGTCCGGAACCCTAACCACCCTCAAACCTAAACCCCAGACCCTAAACCTTAAACTCTAAACCCTTAACACTAACTCCCAAACCTTAAGCCCTAAACCCCAAACCTTGAACCCTAAAACAAACCCTAAACCCCAAACCCTAAACCCAAAACCCTAAACCCTAACCCTACACCCCAAACCCTGTCGCGCCAGCTACCGGAGTCGTCAACGACGGTACCGGCGGAGGAAGCCATCCTCGAGGCTGGGGATCGGCTCCTTTTGCTTTAAGGGTTTTTGTAGGGTTTAGGGTTTAGGGTTTAGGGTTTAGGGTTTAGGGTTTAGGGGGTTTAGGGTTTAGGGTTTAGGGGGTTTAGGGTTATGGGTTATACGGTTTAGGGTTTAGGCTTTAGGGTTTAGGGCTTCATCGTTATAGAGATTGGGGTTGAGGGCTTGTTTTATTGTTCTATTTTCAGTTTGTGTTGCATTATTCGAGCGATGACGGTGCTGATCATGACTATGACTCATGACGGCTTTTGTCATCATTAAAAATCTTTTGCATCCACTATCACCACCATTCTCATCCATGTTATGCTTGTGGTGTTGTTTTACTTCCGAATGTTTTACTACTCTTGTTATCCGCTTTTCTGTTGGTTTGTGTTTTTTCTTTTTTTTTGGGGGGGGGGAGGTGGGGGGCTTTGGTTTCGGCGTATATCGCTCAGCCCTTTCTTGAAGCCTTTCATTCAGGTTCGAGAGGCTTGCAGGGGAAGGGTTTGGAGGTGTCGCCGTCTGGCATCGGCGGGTCTTCGATCGACGGATAGCTGGACGGCTTCTGGGAATAGGGTTTAGAGATGTTAGGGTTTCGGGTTTGGGGTTTACATGAGAGTGAGAGCCAGATGCGAAGAAAGGAATAGAGACAAAGCGAGAGGGGGAGAGAGAGAGAGAGAGTGTCAAGAGACGTGACAAGTGAAACCCTAAACCTAACGCTTTCAAATTGCCCTAGACCTCAGACCCTAAACCCTAAACCCTAAAACCTAAACCCTAAACCCTAAACAAGCACCTTTTGGGAGTCTCTGAGAGTGATCCAGGGTTAACCCTGTAATATAGGGGTCGGAATAACTACCAATAATATTCCCTTATGGTCCCTTTGTAGTTATACGATAGTTACTACTAATATTCCCTATGGTCCACTTTGTAGTTATACTCTGACTACGAATAAAAATTCGCTTCTGGTCCCTTTGTGATTGTGCTAGAATTACTCCAACACCCTGTTAGGGTTTAGGGTTTATCGGTTTAGGGTTTAGGGTTTAGGGTTTTAGGGTTCTAATTATTCAGGCCCCTATATTCAGTGGCTTCTGGAGATCGTCAGCTCTAGATTTACTTTCTCACGACGTGCGAGCTTCATCGAGGGCTTGGGCTTTGTGTAGGGTTTAGGGCTTAGGGTTTAGGGCTTAGGGCTTAGGGCTTAGGGCTTAGGGCTTAGGGCTTAGGGCTTCGGGAAGTTTGAAGTCGAGGGTCCACATGCGTGACGGCAGTCGACAGCCTAGCCCTGCGCCCGTGAGAATTCTAAACTGCTCGGCTCTATAATACGGCTCGAAGCCCTACACCCCTTAGCGCCCGAAGCACAAAACCTATCAGCCCTCAATTACAGCCCTTTAAGAACTTTGCGTTTTAGAACTTCGCGTTTTTTTTATAAGACCCAAGGGGGTGTTAGTAAACCTCGCAATCCCACAGGCCATTCAGAAGTTGAACGAGGCTCTGGAGGCCCTCTTCTGGGCTCTTGGAGAGGGGCTTAGGGTTTAGGGTTTAGGGTTTAGGGTTTAGGGTTTAGGGTTTCGGGGCTCTTGGAGACTAGGGGTTTCGGATTTGGTCTAGGACAGCTCCGAAGGGGGGGGAGGTACAGGTCCCTGTTCTTCCCTAAGCCCTACACCCTCAACCCTTGTAAGCCCTAAGCCCTAAGCCTAGGCCCTAAACCCCAAACCTTAAACCCCAAACCCTAAGCCTGACCTCTAAACTCTAGCCCTAAACCCCTAAACCCTTCCTTCGATAGAACTCCTAAGCCTAAAAACTCCTACGCCCTCAACCCTCAAAACAGTGTAGACCTGTTTGGAGGCTTCTGTGTACCAAATACTGGGTTCAGGGATTAGGGGGTTTAGGATTCAGGGTTTAGGGTTTAGGGTTCAGGGTTTAGGGTTTAGGGTAGGGTTCGGGGCAGTAGCTTCGCACAGCTCATGGTCCTGTGTCTGGTGCTGTCCACTGCGGCGTTGAATCAATGTTGAGAGTGGGTGGAAGGCTTGGGGTTAGGTTTGGGGAATAGTTAGGGGTTCAGGGTTCAGAGCTTAGGGTTTAAGGTTTAGAGTTTGCCTGTAGGTGGCCCTACAAAGGTACCAATCCCTCGCAAAGGGTACCCTTTGTTGTAAGACGGCTACTGTAGGCTACTAGCTCTTTCTGAAACAGAGTTCTTCGTCTGTCGCTGTGTTTGCGGCATTTTTGTTAATCTATTTCGGTCCGCAGCCCCCTCTTCCTTAAACATGTTTAGGGTTTAGGGTTTAGGGTTTAGGGTTTAGGGTTTAGGGTTTAGGGTTTAGGGTTTGGCTTTGAGGGTGAGCCCCAGGAAGTGCTTCCGCTTGACAGGTGGAGGAGTCTCGTTACCTTGCGCGGTTCGGGGGCCCCAGCACAGCTTCGAGAGTGCGTTGGGCTAAAGCAGGAGGTAGGGCCTCATATGGAGGCTTAGGAATATAGGGGGATCCCGAAATTGTCCCCCCCAAATAGTAGCATTTCCGCATAAAAAAGGACCCAAGTAAGGCACCCGAATTTCGGAAACCACCATTTCTAGGAGTATGATTTTGGGGCTTAGGGCATTGGGTGCCTGAGTTGCCGCGCTTCCATGGCAAGGCCCTTCGACTCAATGAAGCCGTTTCCTGGGGCCCCAAACCATCTGACAAGCCTAAACCTTAAGCCCCAAAGAACAGTCCCCTGAATTCTCATCATTTTAACATCTGAATACCCTAGACCCCTACGAAAGCCTTCTAAAACTTAGGCCCACCTAAGCCGTTAAAACCGCCAAAGACCTATAGGCCTTTCGCCCCTACACCATAAACCCTAAACCCTGAACCCTGAACCCTAAACCCTAAACCCTGCCCTAAACCCTAAACCCGAAACCCTAAACCCTAAACCCTGAACCCTGAACCCTGAACCCTAAACCCTACAACACGTGCCCTCACGCCTCGGTGTCCTTGGGCTCTAGAGCGATCCCCTCACCACCGGGGGCCACGGGCCGCGCCTGCCAGGCAGGGGTTTGGGGTCTAGGGTTTAGGGTTTGGGGTCTAGGGTTTAGGGTTCAGGGTCTAAGTGTGGTCATACTCAACAGTCTTGGTGTTTGGTGGGTCAGGGTTCAGGGTTTAGGGATAGGGTTTAGGGTTTAGGGTTTAGGGTTTAGGGTTTAGGGTTTAGGGTTTAGGGTTTAGGGTTTAGGGTGGCCCTCGAGGCTCTTGGCCATTAGGAGGCTGCAGGGTTAGGGTTGCTGGGGGGGTTGAGAGGTCTAAGGTTTAGGGTTTAGTAAAGGTTTAGGGTTAAGGGTTTAGGATTTAGGGTTTAGGCTTCCACCACAACCCTACCTGAAGGTTCTAATGTGGTTCCTTTTTGGTTTAGTTCTAGTGGATTCTAGTATACTACCCCAAAAAGGTACTACATAGGAGCCTTTGGGTAGACCCTCAACCCTCTTGCTCCCGTAACTTGAAGTTATTGGAAAAGTCAAAAACGAAACTCCTCGAAACTTTTCCCGAACCTGAGCCCTGAATAATTTCAACAAACCCTTTCAACCCTGCTAAACCTGAACCTAGAGCCCAGACAACGGGAGAGGCCCCAGGGCCTTGTATCTTGGGTTTGGAGCTTGGGCGTTGTGCCCGGGGGTTGGGGTTTAGAGTTTAGGGTTTTGGGTTTCAGGGTTTCAAGGTTTCAGGGTTTCCTGTGTTCAGGGTAGTTTTATGGTTTTAGAGTTTTACGGCTTCAGGGTTCTAGAGCTTTGTTGGTTGAGTTTCTTGCTGTCTTGTGCTTAGCGTTGTTGGTTGTTGTATGTGTATTGGGAAGGACCATGAACAACGATGACGAAGAGCGCTGGCCCCAGTGGATTTCCGGGAGGTTTGGGAGGTTCGGGAGGTGGAGGTTCGGGATTCGGGTTGAAGCAAAGACCTGGGAGGCTGCACGTGACAGGCTTCAGGCTTTAGGCCTTAGGCCTTAGACCTTAGGCCTTTAGGCCTTTAGGCCTTTAGGCCTTTAGGCTTTAGGCTTTAGGCTTTTTGGTGTAGGGTTTAGGGTTTAGGGTTCAAGCCTTCCCCCTTGGCTGAGGCTCGCGGCGTATCAGGCCTCCATCAACAATAGTGGCCAGGATGCGCAGGCCTGGGCTCTGAGCCCTAAACCCTAAACCCTAAGCCCTCAGCCCTAAGCCCTAAACCCTACAGGGGTATAGGGAGTCTGTAAGACATATACAACATACCCCTTGGGCATACCCTTAAAAGGAGTTAGGGGGTATGGTAAAATCCTGCTTTATGTTCTCCCTTTATAGGTTAAGGGCTATGGGGTTTGGGGTATGTTGAAATACTCTTAGAGATGTGGAGGCCTAAGCCCTGAACCCTGCAGGGGTAGGTTTGAGCATAACTTTGAGGTTCTATTGCCCTTACTTAATCCCTATATAGTCCGTCCCAAGCGAACGGCCAGGTTTATGAAATCAAAGGGTTTGATAGGGAACAGTTATGGGTTGGGTTACAGGGATTTTTGGCCTTATGGGGATTGTTTGCAGGGTTTAGGGGTTTTGGGCTCGGGTGTGGGGGCTGCATGCAAGGTTCTCCTAGTTTGGAGTGGCGCATTGGGCTGTGAAGCCTCGACTCTAAAGGCTGAGGCACTACAATAACTCAACCCCCCCCCCCCCCCCCTAAGTAAGGCCATGGAGTCCGCCCGTTTGGGGTTTAGGGTCTAGGGGTTTCCGGCTGAAGTCTAACACACCCAACCCTGAGCCTGCAACAAGCTCTTTGTGTGGAGGGATGTATCCAAGCTGTGGGGTTTTTCAGGGCACGCAACCTCAGCTACAAGGACATACCAATACTACTATATGCGCATCAGCCATCAGCCGCTTAAACCCCGAAACCCCAAACCCTAGTCCCCGAAAGCACTTAAACCCTAAATTCCTACAGTGCTGCTTCACAAAGACCAACCTTCCCTCCCAGGCTAGTCCGATTTCGAGCCCGTCACGGGGAGTGGGGGTGTGAGGGGGGGGGGAAGTGGTGTAGGGTTTCAGCATGGAGCGGAGGAAAAGCAAAAGAACAAAGACCCTAAGCCCGAAACCCGAAACACTAGACCCTACACCCTAAAACCTAAACACTAAACACCAGGAAAACAAGGGTGTCGCCTTTGACCGCATGAAGGGAGATGATCCCAACTGGTGCCTGAGCTGCAATTTACAACTTCCGAACCGTCGTTTTTGGGGGTTGGGTGTTGAAGGGTTGGAGGGTTTAGGGGTCTAGGGTTTAGGGGTTTAGGGTTTAGGGTTTAGGGTTTAGGGTTTAGGGTTTAGAATTGAGCAGCAACTCCGGCTCGTGGCCTACGGCGCCGATGGGGCATCGGCTACGGGCACGCGACGTGCGTTCGGCCTTCCTGGAAGCAAGGTGGGCTTCGGGTTTAGGGTTTAGGGTTTAGGGTTTAGGGTTTAGGGTTTAGGGTTAGGGTTTAGGGTTTAGAGTTTAGGGGCTATCTTCTTCAGAATCTTGTGAATGCTGAGATGGACAGCAGTGACGAACATCGCATGCTCCTCACGCACTGCTCTGGGCATCGTCTTCAGCTGGCCGTCTCTGATGCCATGCACACAAATGATTCTCTTTGGAAGACCGGGGCCACCATACCCAAGTCGTTCAAGCGCCTGCGTGCTCACTCGCACGGTAACCTTGAGCCGGACCTGACCGCTGAGAGAATGAGGGTTTAGGGTTTAGGGTTTAGGGTTTAGGGTTTAGGGTTTAGGGTTTAGGGTCCAAAAAGTAGATCCCTCTAAAGGTTTTTTCAAGAATGGCCCTAAACCCTAAACCCGAAACCCGAAACCCTAAACCCTAAACCCTAAACCCTAAACCGCAAACCGCAAACCGCAAACCGCAAACCGCAAACCGTAAACCGTAAACCGTAAACCGTAAACCCTAACCCTAAACCCCAAGCCCTAAACCCTAAAATCCTTAACTCTAAGCCCGGTAGTAGTACTGGGTACTTCTTTGGGGGGTTCTACTTTTTGGATCCTCCGAGGGGTCGGTGCCGAGGCTGACGAACTCCGATGCAAAAGGCTTGGGACAAGAGGTCCTTTACTAGGATCCCAACCTTGAACCCTTAAAGCTTTCAACCCTCAACCCTCAACCCTAAACCCTAAACCCTAAACCCTCAACCCTCAACCCTCAACCCTCAACCCTCAACCCTAAACCCTAAACCCTAAAACCCTAAGCCCTAAGCCCTAAACCCTAAACCCCCCAAACCCTATCCCTAAACCCCAAACCCCAAACCCCAAACCCTAAACCCTAAACCCTAAACCCTAAACCCTAAACCCTAAACCCTAAACCCTAAACCTAAACCTCCATGCAAGAAGCTGAGGCGAGTCAAGACCCAGGAAGGGCAGGCGACCCTGGCCGACATCAAAAAGCGGCGGCGAGACGAGCTCGAGGAGGGTTTAGGGTTTGGGGTTTAGGGTTTTGGGTTTTGGGTTTTGGGTTTAGGGCTAGGGTTTAGGGTTTAGGGTTTAGGGTTTAGGGTTTAGGGTTTAGGGTTTAGGGTTTAGGTTTTAGGGTTTAGGGTTTAGGGTTTAGGGTCTAGGCTTTAGGCTTTAGGCTTTAGGATTTAGGGTTTCGGGTTTAGGGTTTAGGGTGTTTCAGAGCCTCACATGCCAAGCCCCTTAAAATTTCGGCACATTGTGACATTGCGAAAGCTGTTGTTTGGTTTAAGAGGCCCTCTTTAAATTGGAAGTTCTTCGATGTTTCAGGGTCCTTGCTTCTTTCCGAACCCCAGCAACGAGAAGTAGTCCTGCATCCACCGACATCCAGCGGGTATCGATGTTTTTCTCAGAAGTCCTTAAACCCTTAAACCCTGAAGCCTTGAAACCCTTAAAAGCCCATAAGCCCCAAACCCTTTCACCCTTGATCCTTTAAACCCTTCAACGCTAGACCCCGAGACCCCTGAACCCTTAAACCCTGAACCCTCTCTCGGGCTTATTGGTGTGCCAATCATCTCGCACAAAAGGTGTCTCTGTTGCCAGGCTCTCTGCTAGGCTCTTAGGGTTTAGGGTTTAGGGTTTGGGGTTACGCAGCTCTCCACCATATGCCCTTTCCCCAGTAAGTCCAAGCAAAGTTGTTGCTTCTGGCAAACCCAGACGGTCCATAGTATTACATAATAATGGAAGTGTATTTGTTCTGGGTTTCTCTTTGCGGGTGTGTTTATTCTTTTCCAATCTTTTTAGTTTTGTGGTTGCGTTTTTTTCATCCGCCCAAACTTGATGGCCATAGTTCTGCCTTTGTTTTGTGCTGCTTTTAGCTTGTTGTTGCTTGAACCGTGCTATTGCTTGTTACTCTTCGCTTTATGTTTCTGGTATGTTTTCTTCGCTTTTTTCTGTGTTTTTGTTTTGTGCTTCTTATTTATTGTTTCTTTTGTGTTGCTGTGTTTTTGTTGTTCCCCACCCTCGGTGTGGGGTTGGTAGATTTTTGAACTCAACTCTTCTCCTCGCCGCCCGGAACTCTTCTCCTCCCTCATCCCTGGAGTGCCCAACCCAACCCCAGAGTGTCCCTGGAGTGTCCAACCCCAGAGTGTCCCTAGAGTGACCTGGAGTGCCCGCGCCCAGGGTGTCCCTGGAATGCCCAACCCCTAAACCCCTGGAGTGTCCCTAGAGTGCCCCATTTCAGAGTGCCCAACCCCAGAGTGTCCCTGGGGTGCCCAACCCCAGGCCCAGCCCAAGAGCCCAATTCAGAGTGCCCAACCCAAGAGTGTCCCTGGAGTGCCCAACCCCAGAGTATCTCTACCCAGAGAGGGTGAGGATGTTCGACGCAAAATAGTTGCTTTCTGTTTGTTTTATCATTATTGCTTTTTGCTTTTTTCGGTTCCAAAACAAGAAAGCAAGTATATACCCCCAACAAACCACCTAAATGCATTCCGGACCCTTATACAGTAGCGCTTAGGGATATGGAGTTATGGGTACCTGGATAACCCTAACCCTAAATCCTCAAGACCCTCTAACTTGAAATTATTCAAAAGTCAAAAACGAAACTCCTCGAAACTTCCCGAAACTTCCCCGCACATGAACCCTGAATACCTAAACCCTGCACAAGGAGGCCCAGGAGGAGGGCGTGAGCAAGCCGCTTTGCATTCGACGATGGATGGGGAGGTTTCGTTTGTGTAGAGTCTTTGTAGGGTGTTGGTTCGGATGTTCCCCCTGAAACTGAACACTCCTGAATAGGGATCATAAGAGGGGACACTGGAATCCCTATTAAGGACTGTTAGGACTGTAGCATAAGGGAGAACATGCCAAGGTATTGGGGTGGTTTCGGGCTAGTGTTTAGGTAGGGTTTAGGGTTAAGGGGTCTAGAGGGCAGCGACCTTTATCTCTACATCGGAGCTCTCAGCCCGTAACATGCTCTTGGTCGCCCCACGAATCCCCCGCTACTGCCCCTAAGACCTGCACCAACCCTAAATCCTCAACTCTCAACCCTAACCCCCCCCCCCCCTCGCCCCTTTTCGCCCCATTCCTAAAGACTGCCTCAGACCTGGAAGGCCAGCGATCCTTAGTTAAACAGTGGCGACCTGCAGTCAAGGAAGGGGGGCTACAGGACATGCGCTGAGATGTGCGGATTAGGGTTTAGGGTTTAGGGTTTAGGGTTCAGGGTTTAGGGTTTAGGGTTGAGGGTTTAGGGTTTTGGGTGACTGGCATGAGGATGCAAAGCTCAAGTCCTTGATGTCCCGAGCAGCGGTTTAGGGCCGAGGGCTCCATGAACTAGCTTGGGTTTCATCGGGGAGTGAGGGGGATGATCAGGGTTCCCCAATTAAAGGCCCATACTAAGGAACCATGCAACTACCCTTAGAACGAACCCTGAACCACCTTAAGCCCTAACCCCTAACCCCTAAACCCTAAACCCTAAACCCAGAACCCAGAACCCAGAACCCAGAAACCTTATTTTGGTTTTGGAGTACTATACCAGTAGGGAAGCTGGTCCCTAAACCCCAAACCCCAAACCCCAAACCCCAAACCCGAAACCCTAAACCCCAAACCCTAAACCCTAAACCCTAAACCCCAAACCCTAAACCCTAAACCCTAAACCCTAAGCCCTACCAGCTCAAGGAAGTTCAAGATTGTGAACTTCACCAGCGAGGATAGCGCCGCCGTTTGCCTCAACGAGCTTCTGTTTTTGACCCCTCTGAGGCATTTTGTTTTTGTTTTTTAGGGTTGGGGTTCTCTTTCAATCCCCTGGGTGCCCTTTTGAATTCCTGGGTCTAGGTGCTCAGTTTGACCCTAAGCCCTGAAGCCTAAACTCTGGCGCGGAGCCAAAATCATGAGAAAGCTTACTCAGCCAACAGCTGATTTTTTTTGGGGCGGGGTTCGGCATGTTGCACTAAACTCTAAGCCCTAGACTCAGACAATCCCCTTGCATGTGCTTCTGGTTTGCGATCATCAGTCTTCTCTTAGGCTTTTACTTTGCAAGAACAAGAAAACTCAAGCTTTGAACGCCCTAGCTGTTGAAGAGGTAATCTAAACCCTGCTTCATGCCCTCAACCCAGAGCCTTAAGCTTAAGCTACACAAGGAAGTCCTGTGCCCAACACCTCGAGTTTGTAGAGATGTGGCGTTCCCTGCGTCAGAAGCCAAAACGTTCGAAGCTTCAACTCAAGCATGACACGACTCCACAAGGGGCGTTGAAGAATCTGTGTGGCAACTATTTGGGCCCAACCATTCCAGGTTTAGGGTTTAAGGTTAGGCTTTAGGGTTTAGAGTTTGGGGGTTAGGGGTTAGGGGTTAGGGGTGAGGGGTATAGGGTTTAGGGGTTAGGAGTTTCGGGTTCAGGCTTGGGAGCAGCCGAAGCTGTAACTTGTGCCCTGGACATCTCAGCAGTGGCCGTGGCAGCAGGCATACGGAGATGTCGGAGTTCCGACTAAAGCATTTGAAAGCCCCTTTAGGGTTTAGGGTTTAGGGTTTAGGGTTTAGGGTTTTTGGGGGCCTTGGGTAAAAGAATCCGAGACCTGCCACCGTTGAGAAATCCTCTCATGACATTCTTCTTCTCAGGCCTAAGCCTGAAACCCTAAGCCCGCCACGAATTTGGACATGATGAGCTGAAATATCCGTGTTCAGAAGGCCAGCTCAGTACAGGGTTGCCAGGCTGTGGTTTAGGGTAAGGTTTGGGGTTCAGGGTTTAGAGGGCTTAGGGTTTAGGGTGTCCGGCTGAGTGTGCGGGTGCAAGGTCGTCGGCGAGAAGACGATCATATCGCACTACTGCTCCATCTGCGTCTTGCTCGAAAGAAGCTTCCCCTAAACCCTAAACCCTAAACCCTAAACCCTAAACCCTAAACCCTAAACCCTAAACCCTAAACCCTAAACCCTAAAACCCTAAACCCTAAACCCGAAACCCGAAACCCTAAACCCTAAACCCTAAACCCTAAACCCTAAACCCTAAAACCCTAAACCCTAAAACCGAAACCCTAAACCCTAAACCCTAAACCCTAAACCCTAAACCCTAAGCCCTAAACCCTAAACCCTAAACCCTAAACCCTAACCCACAGGTCGATAGTTCTGAACTGGCAAAACCGGCTCAGAAACTCTGCGACTGTGAAAGCAGGGGCGGCATCTGAATCGACGTTCCTTCTTTCTTGGGTTCAGTGTTCAGGGTTTAGGGGTGTTGGGTTTAGGGTTTAGGGTCTATAGGGTTTAGGGTTTAGGGTCTATAGGGTTTAGGGTTTAGGGTTTAGGGTTTAGGGTTTGGGGTTTGGGGTTTAGGGTTTGGGGCCCAGAAGTTGGACATTTTCTGCTCAGGCACCCCAGCTTCCAACACCCTTGGGGCTGTTCAGTGAAATTAGGGAGTTTAGGGAGCTCTGGTGACCCGAAACCCTAGCCCTAAACCCTAAACCCTAAACCCTAAACCCTAAACCCTAAACCCTAAACCCTAAACCCTAAACCCTAAACCCTAAACCCTCAACCCTGCCAGCTTCGCAACCGTAGGTGGCGAGCACTGTGTGGCAGCGGATATCAAGATCATGAAGCTACCCAAGCGCAAGACGGAAGCTTGGCAGATGAGTCCCGCAACCCTAAACCCTCAACCGTAAATCCTATAGACCCTAAACCCTAGGGTTTGGGGTCGTTTGGAGGGCTGTAAGAGTCTGGAGTCTATGGAGTTTACGGCTTTCCGAACTGAGTTGTTTTGTTCGACAAAGCCCCCCCCCCCCCCCAAATCCCCACCCCATTTGCCCTAGGTGTCTCAGGGTTTCTTGCCAGCCTGAAGCCCGAACCTATCAGGCCCTAAGCTCCCAGTCCGTCTCTGCTGGGCTCAAGGGTTTTCAGGGTTCAACGGTTTAGGGTTTGGGTTTTGGATGTTTTGTTGAGGGTTGAGGGTTGAGGGTTTAGGGCTTAGGGTTTAGTAAGGTCTCAGATGAGAGTGCAACAGAAAGCTGCTGAGGACAGGGCCTATGCGCTTGATGAGGCTGGGCGGATGTTCGCCCTGAAGCCTGATCCCTGAAGCCTACACCCTTCACCCTAACATCTTAGCACCCTAAACCCGACCCTTTGGACCCAAAGCCTATTCTGTTGGGTTCAAGAATCCGATAAGGGCATTTACTATTTACTTAGAACCTACAAAAAAGTGAGTTTTGAGTTCTTAAGGTACTGCCTAAACCCTCAACCCTGAACCCTAAACCCTAAACCCTAAGACCCTTAAGCGGCAGGATCCCTTGCAGCGCTTTGATAGTTGCCCACTATCCCAATCTGGGTTTAGGGTTTTAGGGTTTAGGGGGTCTTCCATAACACCCAAGATAGGCATCATGTACCCTAGGGCTCCGAGAATACTGCAGTACGGCCTAAACCCTAAACCCTAAACCCTAAACCCGAAATGGCCAATAGGAAATCTTTCCGCTTCTGTGGCCCAAAAGTTGGCTGAAATCAGGGACCCCAGCCTCCGTAGAGGCGTCGCACTTCCACAAGAAGTACGCCAACTTCGGGGAGAGGCTGGTTTGAGGGAGAGTGTGGGGGGTTTAGGGTTTAGGGTTTAGGGTTTAGGGTTTAGGGTTTAGGGCTTAGGGCTTAGGGTTTCGGGTTTAGGGTTAGGGTCCCCACGTTTGCAACAGCCAGTGGCTCTGCCCGCATGGCCCCATGTTGATATGACGAAATTTTAAAGTTCCTTGGGCGTCGTTCCGGCCGTTCTCAGCCCATGTCCTTCTTCAAAGAGCAAGTCACCAAACCAGAAACGCCAACGCCCTGAACAAGAGCCCCCCAAAACACTAGTCGCTAAGCACTCAACCCCAAGGCCCAAGGCCTATTGGTCTCGAGTGGACCCTAAACCCTAAACCCTAAACCCTAAGCCCCTCTTTGGCAGGCATTTAGGCAGAATTTTGCTCCTGCCCAGCAAAAGATCGACCAAACCCCAGCAAAGTGCACGACAGACTGCCGGATTTGATGTGAAGCCGGGTATATATTTCTTGTACCCCCAAAAAGGACACCAAATATATACACTCACCAGTATTAAAAAGGAACCTTATATACACTCACCAAATACAGAAATATAAACCCTGCTTCATGTGAACACTTCAGGTTCAGGTGAGAGAACCTGACACAGTTTGCGCAAGCTCTGCAACTCCAACAGATGAGCTGCGTTGTTTTCGGCGCTCGAGTCATGTTGCTGTGGTAGCGGACATGGTGACTGTTCGCAGCAGGGGTCGAGGAGGTAAGCCAGATTGCGCGGCAGGGTCTGCGAAGGCGTGGCGTTCGCGGAAGACTCGCGGAAGGGCTTTTCTCACACCCAGCATGCCGGCAATTTTACGAACCCTAAACCCTAAACCCTAAACTCTAAACCCCCAACCCTAAACTGTACAGCAGAAGCCCTAAACCCTTGGGTGTTATAGTGTATATACGGGGTACGAAATCAACGTCCAGGGCTCAACGGGCTCGGATATAGGTTTAAGATGGTTCAAGAGGCTTGGTCGCCCAGTAACCATATTAAGAAAGGAAAAGGGTACTACGGGGCTGCCAAGTAGGGAAGAGTGTGGGAACCTGCCACCTGAGCGGTGTAAGCATGAATCGATGGACATTATAGCCCTTCCGCCCGGCCCTGTCGCAGCCTTGCGGAGCATTCCGCATGCCTTCCGTGGAACTGCGCAACTCAACCTTGTCACCGTAAACAGAAATCAGTAACATGAGTCTTCATGGTTCCGTGTCGCCGTGACGGCTCCCCCTCCCCCCTCTTCCCCCCCGCCCCCCCCTCCCCCCCCTCCCCCCCCCCCCTCCCCCCCCCCCCTCCCCCCCTCCCCCCCCCCCCCCCCCCCTCCCCCCCCCCCCCCCCTCCCCCCCCCCTCCCTCCCCCCCCCCTCCCCCCCCACCACCCCCCCCCGCCCACCACACCACAACCCTGAAACCAAAAGCCCTCACTCACACCCCAATCCCCCCCAAGGACCACAAAAAAGGGCGGGGGGGGGGGGGGGGGATATTGCAGTCTCTATGGCTGGTGAGTAAGGGTCAAGGGTTAATTGTTCAGCGTTAGGGGTGAAGGGCCCTAAACCCTAAACCCTAAGCCCTGAACCCTACACCCTAAACCCTAAACCCTAAACCCTTTAACGAAGCGGCGTTGGGAAGCATAGAAATGGGAGAGGCATGGCTCCAGGCTTCTTAGTATGGGCCCTGAAAAGGGGGCCCCTTACATTGGGGGAGCAAGGTTTACGGCTTAATGAGGGTTTAGGTTTAAGGTCTAGGGATGTCTAGGGCAAAGTTTAGGGTTCAGGGTCTTAAGGTTTGGGGTTTCGGGTTTATAAGTTTAGGACAAATCCGGGCCAGAACGATTGTCAGGATACTCCTCAAGAGATCCAATGGCGTGGAGAAGCAGTTTCGGTTCTACTGCAGGCCAGCATTCTATCCGAAACCCCAAACCCCCAAACCCTAAACCCTAAAGCCTAAACCCCTAAACCCCTAAACCCTAAACCCTAAACCCTAAACTCTGGCCTTGTTGGCAGGGTGTGGGTCTCGAGTTGACACCATTGGGGCCCCTTGCAAAGCTGGGAGATGTAGTTTGGGGCCGTAGGGTTTGGAGCATAGGGTTTAGCTTGCAGCGTTTGGGGCACAGGGTTCAGGGCCAGCGTTTGCGCCCAGGTTTGGGGAAGGCTTTATAGGGCCCTAGGACACGGGGCATAGGGTTTATGGCCAGTATAGGGCCCAGTGAACATTGCAATGTTTTCTGGGAATCTTTGGGCGGGTGGGTATGTTTCCAACGCTCGAAGTCAATACTTGGAGTTGAGATGCTGTGCCCTCAGCCCTCAACCCTACCCTAAACCTTAATCCCTTAAACCTGATCCCTGTTAAACCTAAACCCTAAACCCTAAACCCTAAACCCTAAACCCTAAACCCTAAACCACGGGTTTAGGCTAAGAGGCCTCTGGGCATTTTCGGAGAGACGCGAAGTGCGACTCAGGCTTTTTGGGGTTTCGCGTCTAGGCTTCATACTAGGGGGTTTAGGGTTTAGGGTTTAGGGTTTAGGGTTTAGGGTTAGGGTTTAGGGTTCAGGGCTTAGGGTTTAGGGTTCAGGGTTTAGAATTCAGGGTGTAGAGTTAAATTTAGGGGAAGCCTAAGAAACTTTAAGCCCTAAAGCCATAGACCCCGAATGGGAAACCCCGCACCCGTCTTCTAGCCGCCCGGTTTAGGGTGTAGGTTTGGGGGCTAAGGGTTTAGGGTTTAGGGCTTCCTCAGAATTAGGATGCCAAACAAGTTTGGCTTTCAGGAGGGTGTCAGAAGCCAACCAAGCAGTCCTGAACCAACACATTCCCGCCCCAACTCCCGAAACCCTAAACCCCAAACCCTAAACCCCAAACCCTCAACCCTAAATCCCAAACCCTGAACCCCAAACCCTGAACCCCAAACCCTAAACCATAAACCCTAAACCCTGAACTCTAACGTTGAGGGCTTCAAAGCGCGGAAGGCAATGCCGACAGCCACTGGGGTATCGTCCACGGCCAGAGACGGAGACAAGCGCATCGCCTGGGCTTTTCAGGATTTAGGGCTAGGGTTCAGGGTTTTTGGGGCTTTGAAGCCCCAAAACCCCCTAAACCCCCTAAACCCTAAACCCTAAACCCTAAACCCTAAACCCTAAACCCTAAGGTTGATTGTTGCGTAGAAGATTTTGAATCCGGGCCCTGATTCCGATAATGGTTTTTGGGGCCTAAACCCTAAACCCTGAATCCGAGACCAAAAATTGAACCCGCACAAGGGGCTTTTTTGAGGGCCCATTCTACGGGACCATGTAACTACTCGAAGAGTTTTGGGGTTGACGGTTTGGGGTTGAGAGTTCAGTGTTTAGGGCGCCAGGCATCCGCGGAAGAAGGACCTAGAAGCATCCTGGTCATTGGGGAACACCATTGCTGCATGCTCTGAAGACCCTGACCCAGCAACTCAATCCCTAAACCCTAAACCCTAAACCCTAAACCCTAAACCCTAAACCCTAAACCCTAAACCCTAAACTCAAGCTCTAGTCTCTGAACCCTAAACCCTACACGCCCCAAGCATCCAAGCCCGAAGCTTCGCACTCTAAAACCAGCAGTTGGAATGGAAGCTTACTTGATCGAGGTTCAGGGTTTAGGGTTTAGGGTTCAGGGTTTAGGGTTTAGGGTTTAGGGTTTAGGGTTTAGGGCTTCTCTTTGCCATGAGGCAAGTTCTCCTACTTCTATCACGACGCGCTGGTGGACGAGCAATCCGGTGCCATCGCGCTGAAGTGAGCCGCCAGGGAGGTAGAGCAGCAGAGTGGCTCCCCCCTGTCTCTGAAAGCCTTGGACCCCAAATCCTGAATTTAGGGTTTAGGGTTTAAGGTTTAGGGTTTAGGGTTTAGGGTTTAGGGTTGAACTCTGAATCCTTTTGAAGCACAGACTCCTACACAACTTGAACCCCACAGCTTTGTGGTTTGCGACGCCTCGTCAGGGTCCACACCACAAATGCAGGCTTAGGATAGCCGGGAAGGACACAAATATGGGTTTAGGGTTTAGGGTTTAGGGTTTAGGGTTTAGGGTTTAGGGTTTAGGGTTTAGGGCAGCCTGACTCCAAAACCCGAAACCCTGCGGCCCGAGCTGCGTGGATGCTAAGACCCTATGCCCCAGGACCCCCGAATAGCATTCCCCTAAACCCTAAGCCTTCAACCCTAAACCGAAGCAAGAATGAACCGGTTTCACTGCAGCCGAACAGGCAGATGAGCTAGAAAAGGGGCGAGTCCGAGTTTCCAGTTGCAGGGGCTGCTTTTATTTTGTATGGCGTTTAAATAGGGTTTAGGGTTTAGGGTTTAGGGTTTGTGCTTCTATCTTGTTTGTGGGGGCGTGCAGTGCTTACTGTTTTTTTTTGGTGTGTGTTAGGTCTCAGAAGTTTGTGGATTTGGGGTTAGCGTGCTGATGTTCCAGGGTGTTGTTCGCGTTACACCTTCTAAAGAGGCTCAGGGTTTAGGGTTTTGGGTTTGGGGTTTAGGGTTTAGGGTTTAGGGTTTAGGGATATTTGCCCTTAGCCCCAAACCGTCTTACTCGAAATTGCCACGGCTCCCAACGACGACCTCATTTCATTTTATCTCCGAAACATTGCCTGCGCCCAGAGACCTTCTTTAATGGCTGAATGAGTACACTTTACACTTTTTGGGATACTATAATCATCCCCTATAGAACTGAAAGTATGCACTCATTAGGGGCTCATGAACTCAGCAGCTAAGGCTTTTAACGTAAAGCAGCTCACATTTGTCATACCCTGAACCTGCGACCCCTGCTTTTCCGGAGGTTTCTCTGTGGGGTCCCAGCGGCGCAATCATCCTGAAACCCAAGACCCGGATCTAGGGTTTAGGGTTTAGGGTTTAGGGTTTAGGGTTTAGGGATTCATAGCCCTAAACCTTAAACCCCTAAACTCTAAGCCCTAAGCCCTAAGCTCTAAACTGCCTTCTGCAGCCCGAGGTTGGGCGTACGCCTCCGGGGCGGCCAGGTCTCTATGGCCAACGCCTTGCAGTTGAGCCTGAGGCACGATTTTCGGGTTAGGGTTTTAGGGGTGTCTGATGAGGGATTCGGGCTTAGGGTTTAAGGTTTGGGGTTCAGTCCGAAAGTGGCCTTAACAATTCGAATAGTTTTTTTCGTTTAGGGGGCGGGGTTATTGTATTCTAACTGAACGTAAAGCCTAAACTTTAGACCCATACTTCGGATCCGTGTAAGCCAGGGTAAGGGACCATACTTAGGTACCATGGTTCAATTCGTAGACCAATGCGAACTCATATGTGGCTTAGGATTTATGGTTTCAGGGTTTTAGGGTTTTAGGGTTCTAGATTTCTAGGTTTAGGGTTTAGGGTTTAGGGTTTCGGGGGTTTTCGGACTTTAGGGCTTAGGGTTTCGGGGTTTTAGGACTTGAGGGCTTTGGGTGTTTAGCGTGTTGGGGTGTAGGGTTTTAGGGTTTTGGGTTTAGATTCTTGGGCTGTTTTTTTTTAGGGTTTTTGGCTGTTGTAGGGTCCAGGGTTTAGGGTTTTAGGGCTTAGGGGCTTCAGGAGTTTGATTTTGGGTTTTCATTACGGTTGTAGGGTTTTAGGGTTTAGGGTTTAGAGGCCTATGGATATATGGCCAGGCAAAAGGGCTGAGGGTTTCAAAGACACTACTTCAGTGTGTTGGGCGGAGTTCTTTCTTAAGTTCTCGAGCGTCTTAGAAAAAATCCAGCAGGCACTGAGTCCCTAAACCCTGAACCCTAAATCCCTCGAATCGTTCATGTCTAAACCCTAAACCCTAAACCCTGGCACCAGAAGAATCTGCAGCAGGGCTTAGAGGGTGTGGAGCAGAAGGCCCCAATTATCAACCACCAAGGGCCTCTGACTAACCTGTCTCATGGAAACCGCAAGAAGACTCCGGCAAGAAGACTCCATATATAGGGGGTTGGGTTTCTAGGATGCCCGGTAGTACCCTTATTCCCTTTTTTGGGGGGTTTAGGTTCCCTTATAAACCCCTTTAAGCAAAAAAGGGGGCACCCTTTTTAAGCCTAGGTTACTGGGCAGGTTTTAGGGTTTAAGGCTTAGAGGTTAGGGTGTGTAAGGTTTAGGGTTTAGGGTTTAGGGTTTAGGGTTTAGGGTTTAGGGTTTAGGGTTTAGGGTTTAGGGTTTAGGGTTTAGGGTTTAGGGTTTAGGGTTTAGGGTTTAGGGTTTAGGGGGCCCTACTGCCAAAGGACTCCCTAATCAAATTTCCCCCCCAAAAACCTCCCAAAAAAAGCCAAACGCCCCAAGATAGGGGTCGGAATATTTACTTTAAGAAACCCCGTGTGGTCCCTACATAGGGTTTAGGGTTTAGGGTTTAGGGTTTAGGGTTTAGGGTTTAGGGTATCAGGGTTATAAAATAGCGCGACTGGGGGTCCGCGCTGCAAGGCAAAGTGTTCTCGACTCGCTCCAGCGAGCTGAGGCGGGGGCTGTGTAGGGTTTAGGGTTTAGGGTTTAGGGTTTAGGGTTTAGGGTTTAGGGTTTAGGGTTTAGGGTTTAGGGTTTAGGGTTTAGGGTTTAGGGTTTAGGGTTTAGTGTGTAGGGTTTAGGGTTTAGGGTTTAGGGTTTAGTGTGTAGGGTGTAGGGTTTAGGGTTTAGGGTTTAGGGTTCTTAAAGGTCGACCCCCAAATCCCTAAACCCTTAACCCTCAACCCTAAACCTTAAACCCTCAGCCCTAAACCCTAAACCCTACACGCTACTAAACCCTAAACCCTAAACCCTAAATACCCTAAACCCTAAACCCCAAACCCAAAACCCTAAATCTAAACCCTAAACCCTAAGCCGTAAACCCTAGACCTGGCCCCTGGCTTGTGGAAGTAGGGGTCGAGGAACTTGCCACAGAGGCCATCTCAACCCTAAGCCACTACTATGGGTTTAGGGCTGAGGGTTTGGGGTTTAGGGTTTAGGGTTTATAGGGCTTATAGGGTTTAGGTTTTAGGGTCGTTAAGGGCTTAGGGTGTAGGGCTTATGCGATTTCGGCTTTCGGGTTTAGGGTGGTCACAGGCGCGTAAACGACCTGGTGCTTTGAGGACGTTGCTCGAGTTTGCTTCGGAAAGAAAGTTAGAACTGGAAGTTTATAGATGAAGTTGCATGGTGAACCCCCGCTGAGCACCCGGAGAACACCCCCCCAAACTACCACCGAAACCCAACATACCCGGCAAAAGAACCGTAGAAATGAAGAGATATATATATATATATAGATCTAGACATAGATATAGCTATCTTGGCTTCCTTAAGACCTAAAGCCTCCAAAGCACCCTTCTGGGCTTCGAGTTGAGGGCTTAGGGTTCTGGGTTTAGGGTTCGAAGAGACCCTACAAGCCTTTGGGCAAGCAAGAAGTTGCCAGTGTTCTTACATTTCTGCTTTCTTGATATCAACACCCAAACCCTGCAATTTTCTGAGAAACAGACCGGAAACAAACAAAAACACAACAACGTGTCACCTCAACCTTTGACCCAAAAAAACATACCTGCCGCCTTGCTGACAGCATGTCTCCTCGAGGCGGGAAGGGCTGAGCACCAGTGGCGCGTTCTCCAGTCGCACCGTTTGGGCCTTTGGTTGGACGCCAAAACACCCAAACCCCAACCCCCAATCCCCTAACCCTAAACCCTAAACCCTAAATCTTAAACCCTGGCAACCCGAACCCTGACCCCAAAGGCTCGTTCAGGGGCACGCTACCAGCCAGACGTTTCAAGCTTGCCCAGTCATATTTCGGGTTCGGGGTTTAGGTTTTTAGGGTTTTAGGGTTTACTGTTCAGGGTTCAGGGTTCAGGGTTCAGGGTTCAAACCGGTTTGGGGTGCTGGGCCCAAGTTAAGTTAGAATGGGGTGCAGCTGTTCTGGTCTCTGGCTCTCAATCCTTGAACTCCCTTAAATGAAGATGAACACCCCGCCCGAAACCCTAAGCCCTAAGCCCTAAACCCTAAACCCTAAACCCTAAACCCTAAACCCTAAACCCTAAACCCTAAACCCTAAACCCTAAACCCTAAACCCTAAACCTCACCCTTAACTTAAGCCCCAAACTCCGGACCTCATCACCGCTAGGTCCTTAACTTGGCCCTTGGACGCCCAGTCGTACGCTTCTTTCTTTCTTGAGGTTAGGCTTTTTGGGTTTGGGGTTTAGGGTTTAGGGTGTAGGGTTTGGGGTTTCGGGTTTAGGGTCTAGGGTTTGGGGTTTAGGGTTTGGGGTTTAGACCCGTATCACGCCAAGAAACCCCGGTTCAGGTACCAGGGCTTGCGCGCAAACCCTTGAGGGTGCACATCTGACCCTACGCCCCAAACCCGACACCCCGAACCCTCAACCGTGAAACCCCAAACCCGAAACCCCGAAACCCTGAACCCTGAACCCTCGCTTTTGACGGCACGCCCTTGTCTTCCTGTGCCCACGGCGGACTGCTGACTTACCCAACGCCCAGCACATCCAGCCCTAATCCCCTGTGGTTTAGGGTTTAGGGTTTCGGGTCACAGGTTTGGGTCTAGGGTTTAGGGTTTCGTGTCTAGGGTTCAGGGTTTAGGGTCTACAGGGTTTAGGGTTTAGCGAACCAAGAACTGATGACCTAATCCCAAACCCTAAGCTCGCCAACTTACGGCTCCTTTTTTTGAGGGATTGAGGGATTGAAAGTGTGCAGCTTACCCTCGCTCCTGAAGCGCTGGTAGTCCCGCAGCCTAAACTCCTACAGGTTTAGGGTTTAGGGCTTAGGGTTTAGGGTTTATGGTTCAGGGCTCCACTTCGAGGTGGAGCGAAAGTATTGCAGAGACTTCCTATGCCCTTGGATTTCCGAACCCAAAACTCCAAACCCTAAGCCCCAAAACCTTAAACCCTAAACCCCAAAACCCTAAACCCCAAACCCTAAACCCTGAACTCACATTTTGGACCAGCTTCCAGTTGAGGTCAGCAGACGCAGGCTGAGTTCATCGAGATGGCTGGAGCCTTACTTAGGGTTTAGATTTTTTAAATTTTGGATTTTAAATTTTAATTTTAGGGTTCAGGGTTTCGGGTTTCGGGTTTCGGGCTTAGGGTTTAGGGTTTAGGGTTCGGAGTTTATGACCTGAAATCCTAGAGCAGGCCCTGGTGCGAGTCAGGACTTCTTTCTGGGTTTGGGGCTTGTGGGTTTCAGGGTCGCGGTAACACTTGCGAGCCCTGCTTGCGCCTTACACCGTAAGGCACGAAAGACCCTTGCATGGCACAAGCAAGATATACCATATCACGCCCCCCCCCCCCCCCCCCCCCCCAAGGCCTCAAGCCATGTCCTAAACCCCAAACCCTAAACCCGACCCCAGACCCTACACGAAACACAGTCCACTCCTACGGTTAAACCCTAGCCCTAAACCCTAAACTCTAAACCCTAAACCCTAAACCCTAAACCCTCAACCCTAAACCCTAAAGCCTCTCACCTCCAGGTGCAGCGGCGCACCAGCGACGCAGGGCGCGCCAAGATGCTGGCGCCAGACTTGGAAAGTTTTCAGCGGGTTGGGGTTTAGGTTTAGGGTTTAGGGTTTAGGGTTTAGGGTTTAGGGTTTAGGGTTTAGGGTTTAGGGTTTAGGGTTTAGGGTTTAGGGGAGTTTTTTCCGTGGGTTTAGGGTTTAGTGTGTTAGGGTTCAAGGGTTTTAGCGTGTAGGGTTCAGGATTTGGGGTTGACGGCTTAGAAGATGGGATGGCGTAGGCTTTAGGTTCAGGGTGGTGCTGGGCTTTGGTCCGTTCTAACCCTAAACCCTAAACCCTACACCCTAAACCGCTTTGGGCTTTTGGGGGTGCACTGTTCAATAGTTCAGCCACAGTTCGAGTCTAAACCCTAAGCCCTAAGCCCTGTAAACCTATGAAGCCTTACAGACCTCCTTAAACCCTAAACCATAAACCTTAAACCCTAAATGGGGTGGATCTGAGTTTTGGGATCTAAGGTACGAGAGTAGGGTTTAGGGTTTAGGGTTTAGGGTTTAGGGTTTAGGGTGTAGGGTTTAGGGTTTCGGGCTTAGGGTTTTGGATTTGGGATTTGGGGTCAGGGTTTAGGGCTTAAGGGCCAGGGGCTGTAGGGTTTTCGGGGCTTAGGGTGTTGGGTTTCGGGTTTGAGTTTTAGGGTTGAGGGATGCGCATTTAGGAATTAGTTGGCTTGAGGGTTTAAAGCTTCGCAAGCGATTAAGACTCGTACCCCCAAGGTTGTACCCCTAAAGGTGGCCCTCATTGTACTCCGATTATAGACCTTATACTAGCTTAAGAGTCTTTACAAAGGTTCCTCCAAAACCCAAGGGTACAACCTTAAGGGTCCAAAGTACAACCCCTAAAAACCCCGAACTGCAGCCATTTTCCGGACCGATGCTTAAAAACCCAAGCAGTCCGGCTTTCGAAGGGTTGCGATTTTAGAGTTTAGGGTTTAGGGACTCGGTTTCGTGAGATGTTTCATACCTTACCTTAAGAACCCAAGACGTATTGTTTGATAGAGTTCCCAAGAACCCGATAAGGGGATGTAATACTAAGAACCTACAATAAAGTGGGGTTTGGGTTCTTGAGGTTAACCCTAAACCCCAAACCCTGATTTTGGATTCTTAAGGTAAGCCCTAAACCTCAAACCCTGATTCCCTAAACCCTAAACCCTAAACCCTAAACCCTAAACCCTAAACCCAGGAGCATGCGGTTTGGTGAAGTTCGCTCGATACTTTGGCTCAAGCCCTGCCCAAGGAAGTCCCGATGCAATCGGCGGGCTGGGTTGAGGGTTTTCGGGTTCGGGGCTTCTAAGTAAGGGTTTAGGGTTTAGGGTTTAGGGTTTAGGGTATAGGGTTTAGGGTTTAGGGTTTAGGGTTTTAGGGTTTTAGGGTTTTAGGGTTGGGGATGAAGGGTTTCGACCACGTCGGGGGGGGAACATCTAGGTTTGGGGCTTCAGGTTGTAGGGTGCGGGGTTATACGAAATCCTTAAACCCCCGAAGCAGTACCTTGGAGTGTGAACCCTTGCTGTTCCTAAACCCTAAACCCTAAACCCCTATAACCCTAAAAAGCTTGTAACCAGAGGATGGGTCTTGAGCGATTTCTGTGTTCCATGACGTGGCCATGGTAGTGCACAGGCGCTTGCGGCTCGGCTTTGTACGTGCACCCTAAACCCTGAACCCTGAGCCCTAAGCCCTAAGCCCTAAACCCTAGACCCTAAACCCTAAACCCTAAACCCGAACCTCTTGTGGTATAAGGCCCCCCGAAAGCACTCGACTCTCGCGCGAACCCGGGAAACCCTCCCAGGTCTTGTAGCTTTGAGACCTTTAGTGTTTTGGGTTTAAGCATTACACTCCACTTGTCCTTCAAGCCTAAACAAAGAGCAAGCACGAAAGCCCCAAACCCTCAAGACCTAAACCCCCAAACCCTAAACCCCACAACCCAAAACCCTAAACCCACCTGAAGAACCCAAATCGCTTTTTTGTAGGTTCTTCGTATAGATACCCTTCTAGGATTCTCGGGAACCCTGCCAAAAGTTGATTTTAAGTTTTGGGTTCTGAAGGTAGAGTCCACTAGGACCCTAAACCCCTAAAGCCCTAAACCCCTAAACCCTCAACCCCCTAAACCCCTAAACCCTAAACCCCATAACCCTAGACCCCTAAACCCCAAACCCCAAACCCCAAACCCCAAACCCTAAACCCTAAACCCTAGAGTCCAATGTAGTTGAGGCTGGTTGTCCTCTGCTGGCTTTGGCTCGTCGATGCCGCCAGCAATGGAACTGGCGGCGCGCCGTGGCACGGCGGCACAACCTGGGGGCCTTGCTTCGGGAAGCCCGAAACCCTACGCCCCAAGCCCTAAGCCCTAAACCCTAAACCCTAAACCCTAAGCCCTAAGCCCTAAACCCTACTAAACCCTAAACCCCACAACAGATCAGAGCCTGAGGCCACCGGGGAAGCCCTCAGGCCAGTGCGAGCGCGACTGCGAGCCGCCTGGCGAAGGGATTGAGGGTTTAGGGTTTAGGGTTTCGGGTTTTAAAGATCTTTTCTGCAGAGGACTTAGGGCTTCGGTGGGTGGGGCTGTCTAGAATTTGGAGTTTCGGGATGTAGTTTTACTAGGACCCAGAGTAGGCCCTTATTTCCGTGTTTCGCGCTTAGGTTCCATTATAAGCCCCTGTAAGCCAACAGGGACGGACACCCTTTTTATTCCCAGGTTTCTCTCGGGCCTAGGTTACGGTTGGTTCGAGGTTCGGGAAAGATCCTTAAGGGGAGGAAGGTCTAGAAGTGGAGCGGGGCAGGGAGTAGCATTCGTACAGGCGGAAAAATGCCTAAAGCACCTGGAGGCCCTAAACCCTAACCCTACACAAGACTCCAAAAAGTTGGAACAGCCTTATCCCCATGCCCCAAAAGGCAGACAAAAGGGAATCCCAGCTCTAATCGTCCTTGAGCCATGCTCCAACTTTCTGGAGTTTACTGTAAACCCTCAAGCCTGAAGCCTAAACCCTAAGCCCGCCTAAATGCAACCCCCAAACCCCAACAGCTCAGGGAGATGAGCACCCTGCAGCGACGCTCTCGTGGGTCGGCGAACAGCACGGGAGTTTTGTGTCTCGACGGGACAGTTGTTGCAACTTTTGTGAGGGCGAAGGCCTAAACCCTAAACCCTATACCCTAAACCCACCCTAAACCCTAAACCCTAAGCCCTAAACCCTAAACCCTAAACCCTAAACCCTAAGCCCTAACCCTAAACCCTAAACCCTAAGCCCTAAAACCCTAAACTCTACACCCCAGCAGGGTCCGTTAATACAAAAGACGTGCGTGCCAAAAGTACCTTTTACGTAGTTCTCTCTGAGTCGCAGCATTTACACGAATTTAATTAAACCGCAAACCTAAACCCCTACAACATTAAACCCGTAAACCTTAAACCGTTCTTGGATGTTCGTGTTGTGCCTTTCAAAAAGGGTACTCTTCACATGAAAAAACGGGTTGCCACAAACCGGAAAAACCTGACATATTCCCTCCCAAGGTAGTTTTGGGATTTCGTTGGTGTCGTCAAACCTAAACCCTAAACCCAGCAGTCTGGATTGGCTCTTCGATCTCCATGGCCTACGCTGCTTGCTCATCCACCCGGCCGAAAAGTGGGAGTGCTCAAAAAAAGAGCAGCATTTCGTTCCCCTTTAAACTCAATCAAGTCTATGTTTATTTTGGTGTGCCAGAGCCACCCGCAAAGTGGGAAAGTTTCAGGTCTTAGTGGGAAAATTTCAGGTTTTAGTGGGAAAATGTCAGGTTTTAGTGGGAAAGTATCATCAGGTTGTAGTGTGGAAAGTTATGTCAGGTCAGGTTGAGGCCACAAAATGTGAGGATGTAGTTTTCAATCAAAGGGTGGGAAAAGGTCAGGCTGCAGTGGGAAAATGTCAGGCTGTAGTGCTCCGAACACTGCGTGCCCAGGTTTGCACACCCGATGTCCGATTTGGACTGATGTCTGAAAGCACCCTCAGTGTGATTTGTGCGACGAGAAATTGCCTTCACTGATGACGATTATGTGTTTTTTTCAGATGATGCATTTGTCAGGTTTTGTTGGGCTTTTGTCAGGTTTTGTTGGGTTTTTGTCAGAATTTGTTGCGTTTTTTGTCAGGTTTTGGTGGGGTTATGTTTGTACATACAAACACTTGAAGAGACCCCAAACAAAGAGTACATGGATGCCAATCCCTGAACCGTAAACCCCTAAACCCTACATCCCGAAATCCCTAACCCCCTAAACCCCTAAACCCCAAACCCTAAACCCTTGCCCTAAACCCTAAAATCCCCAATATAAGCCCTCATAGAAGTGTGCTCTCCCTAAACCCTATAAGCCCTCAACCCTCAACCCTCAACCCTCAACCTTCAACCCTCAACCCTAAACCCTAAACCCTCTCCGAGGCAGCACACAGAGCAGCTGATGGGGCTGCAGCCGCAGACTTCCGCAGATGAACTCTACGGAGACGTGCTTTGGCTAACCCTGGTGCTGGGGTGTGGGGTTTAGGGTTGTGGGTTTAGGGTTTAGGCTTCAGGGTGTAGGGTTTAGGGTTTGGGTTTAGGGTTCGATAGTAGGCTTCAGGGTTTGGGGTTAAGCCTGTATATACATAAACCCTAAACCCGGGGAAGGTTTTCAACATTAGGGTTCAGGCTTGTAATGTAGTGGTTGTGGAGATCCCGAAACCCTAAACCCTAAACCCTAAATAAACCCTGTCGCATGAGGTTGCCATGAACAGAACTGGGCACCTTGATCTACAGACGGCAAGCGCCCTAAGCCTTTCCCCCGGACACCCCGCTTTAGGGTCTAGGGTTTAGGGTTTAGTCGATCATGAGATGGTGGGGCTCCTCAGTGACATGAGCTGACGTCTAGCATGAACATGTGCATCAGATTCTGCCGTGAACAACTCAAAAGCCCTAAAACCATCAAACGCTACACCAGTTCTGCACAGACTTCGGTTGCTGCATGGATTTGGGCCAGGAGTTTCACAAATAGCTCCGCGTGCAACGGCAGAGTGTCCGCGGTTGCATTCTAGGCACTTTAGGAGGGTTTCGGGTTTCGGGTAGGGCCGAAGGCCTAGGGCCAAGTGTTCAGGGTTTATAGGATATGTAGGGTCTCGGGCCGCACGGAAGCCAGACCCTAAACCCTAAACCGTAAACCCTAAACCCTAAACCCTAAACCCTAAAACCGAAACCCGGTACCCGAAACTCCGAAACCTTGCCACAAGGAACAGCTCATGGCGGCGCCATGCCTTGCGCCTTTGGCTGTGGTTGAAGCATCCCAGGTTCCCCTTGAAATCCAGGAATTTAAGCCCTATGTGGTTGCTTGCAGTGCATACTGCGGGGCCCAAATATTGACAAAAGTACCTGGGCCGTGCAACCAGGGGGGATTTCTGGCTATAGGGTTTAGGGTTTAGGGTTTAGGGTTTGGCGCTGGTGGTTCATCTTAGCCAAGCTCGCAGTTGGCTGTTTAGGGCTTCGGGGTGCTGTGCCAGTCGAGTGTTGCCGGGTGCAGGCGTGCATGGCCGGCTTTCCTTTACGTCCTTCGCATCCAGAACTCTAAGCCCTGAACCATATAAACCGCAAACCCTAAACCCTAAACTCTAAACCCTAAACCCTAAACCCTAAACCCTAAACCCTAAACCCTAAACCCTAAACCCTAAACCCTAACCCTAAACAGCTCTGTCAACCTGGACTCTGTAGCTCAAACTGTAAGCCAGCCCTAAAAACAACTAGAGCTCGGAACCCTAAACCCTCAAGCCTCAACCCCAGACCTATAAACCCTACTTCAACCCAAGACCCTCGTTGCCCCTAACCCTAAAACCTAAACCCTAAACCCTAAACCCTAAACCGCAAACCCTAAACCCTAAACCCTAAACCCTAAACCCTAAACCCCCTAAAAAGCCTGGAGGCCCAGTGTCTCGCGGGAGTGCCGCTCACGGCCCTGGCGGCCGTGCTTGTAGCGGCTTTTTGGAGCCTGGCGCCTTTGCGAAGATGTGCTTTTTAGGGTTCAGGGTTTAGGGTTTGGGGTTTAGGGTTTAGGGTTTGGGGTTTGGGGTTTAGGGTTTGGGGTTTGGGGTTTAGGGTTTAGGGTTTGGGGTTTGGGGTTTAGGGGTGGGGTGGTGGATGGTGCTGGGCTTGGGTGTAGGCTCTTGGTGTTCCAGATCTTATCTTGCAGGGTCTTGAAGGTTGGGGTGGACACAGAATGACCCTAAACCCTAAACCCTAAACCTTAAACCCTAAACCCTAAACACTACACCTCCCGTGTTCTTTATGTTCGGGGTTCTTTGCGCGGGTGGGTGGGGTTTTATAAGCGTCGACACCAGCAGCTCGACCAGAGGGGCCCAGACTGGTGCTGCTGAACCCTAAACCCTAAACTAAACCCCTAGACCCTCGTTTTCGGTTTTAGGGTTTGGGGTGAAAAAAGGTTGAGGGTTTGGGATTTGGGTCTGGGGTTTGGGGTTTAGGGTTTAGGTGTTAGGGTTTAGGGTAAATCCCTAAACTCCTCAACCCTTCGCGGTTTAGGGTTGATCGGGTTTTGGGACTTTAAGGCTTTACGGTTTTGTATCTCGGAGCCATGCAGAACTATCTCGGGGGCGTATGTGAACTTGGGCTTCATATGTTCAGCTTATAGGGTTTAGGGTTTAGGGTTTTTCGGGTTTGGGGTCTAAGGCTTTCATATGTTCAGGTTTATAGGGTTTTAGGGCTTCGGGGTTGGGGTTTAGGGTTTAGGGCTGACGACCTGGAGATTTAGGATTTGCTTGTAGGGTTTGGGCTTTTTCTCTAGCTTTTTCTCTAGAACCCTACGACGGCCCTACGAACCCTCAACCCTCAACCCGAAACACTATCAGGAAGGCCTCCCTGAATCAGAGCGTTTGATAAAGAGACTGTGAGGTTGAACCCAGGTCTTGAGGGTTCAGGGAGTGGTTGAACCTTCACGCCGGCATCCGGAAGAAGATGGAGCATGTGCGAGAGCTCGGCGACTGTTAGGGTTCCACCAGGACGGAGTCCGCGCTGCCCAGTTTGGACGAATGTGGCCACAGCTCCCACATGGCGCCACGTCCATCGTGGAGCTCGTGCTGCCTGGGCGCGATGCTTGGCACGGGCGCCGGCCTCAACTTGTTTGTGCTTGGCAAGAGCTCTTCATGCTGTCTTGGAAAAGAGAAAAGTCGCCTAAACCCTAAGCCCTAAGCCCTAAACCCTAAACCCTAAACCCTAATATAGAAGAAGCAAGAAGCACTCCGGACTGCGCGGCCGGGAGCTGCAAAGATGCTGCGGCACCTACACGCAAATCGTCGCCGGAGTTTTTGGAAGACACTCGTACCGTGTCACGCTACAGCTTGCGCCCTATACCCTCAAACCCTAAATCCTCAAGCCCGAAAAACCCGAAAAACCCGAAAAACCCTAAAACCCGGAAACCCGATTACCGGAAAACCCTAAAGCCCTAAAGCCCTAAAGCCCTAAAACCCTAAAACCCTAAAACCCTAAAACCCTAAAACCCTAAAACCCTAAAACCCTAAAACCCTAAAACCCTAAACCCTAAACCCTCTCTTACTATGTATATTTAAACCCTAGTGGGCTTCGTCGGCATGTGGTTTTTTTCCGGGCCCTAAACCCTGACCCCCTTCGTCGGCAAATGGTTTTTTTCCACCCGGGGGGGCCCTAAACCCTGACCCCCTTCGTCGGCAAATGTTTTTTTTCCACCCGGGGGGGCCCTAAACGGCTCTTAGGGTTTGGGGCGTAGGGTTTATTCTGGGGTTCCCCCTTTTTGAAGCTCCTAAACCATAGGGTTTAGGGGTTAAGGCCCTAGGATTTGGGGCATAGGGTTTAGGGGTCTATTGTGGGCGTTTGATTTTGGGTTTTGGGCCAACTGGACTTTGAGGTGAACTTTATATTTTCTCAATGTTATGGGTTTCTTGGGTGGGTGGGGTTTTGTTCCAACGCTTGACAAGCTGCTTGACTAGTGAATGCTTGGACTTGAGATGCTGAACCCTAAAACCCTAAAACCCTAAACCCGAAAAACCCTAAAACCCGAAAACCCGAACACCCTAAAACCCTAAAACCCTAAAACCCTAAAACCCTAAAACCCTAAACCCTAAACCCTAAACCCTATGGCAAGGCTCGGTCCTTGCAGGGGTTGCCAGGCATCCCACGCCATTGGCTCCGAGTACGTGGACGTTTCTGGCGAGGCCTCCCCAGCTCCGCACAGACTAGGGTTTAGGGTTTAGGGTTTAGGGTTTAGGGTTTAGGGTTTAGGGTTTAGGGTTTAGGGTTTCGGGTCTTGGGTCTTAGGACTTGGGGCTTAAGGGTTCAGGGTTTAGGGTTTGTAAAGGGAAGTGGGGAGGCCTTGTGGTCTGGGGCCGAGTATTCCCGGAGTTGTGTGTGAACTGTTCAGGGTTCCGACCCGACTTCGGGGTGATGTGTAGATGTCCGCTAGGTTTACACAGAGGGTTTAGGGTTTAGGGTTTAGGGTTTAGGGTTTAGGGTTTAGGGTTTAGGGTTTAGGGTTTAGGGTAGCCCAGTGATACCATTTTTCGTTTTGTTCAAGGTTCCCTTTTAAAGTAACCAACCCAACAAAGATACCCTCATCAGAATGTGGTTGCTGGGCCACCAAGCCCGGGTGCTTCATGGAGACATGGGGGGGTTTGCGAAAGTTAGGGGCCCCTGTCTCTGCGACCCAGAGTAGGCCCTTATTGCCCTTTCTAGTGTGTTTCAGGTTCCCAAAAAAGCTTAACCAAGAAAAGAACACTCGTTCAATTCCTGGTTACTCTGGGGTCTCGGAAAATTAGGGGCCCCTGTTTTGAGGATCCCGGAATCAGGATTCTAGTATTCCCTAACCCCTAAGCCCTAAACCCTAAAGAATCCTTTTTTTTTGAGAAATGCCAACAGCGTCGGAGTATCTTGAAACCTGAAACCCGGTCCCCCCTAAGCTTTCTTGGTAGCCCAGTAGTAGCCTGTTGCCTTTTTCGGGTTTCGGGTTCCTTGAAACATACAACTTGGGATGTTCCCCCTTTTACTAACAGTCCTTAGTAGGGATTATTGTACCCCCCCTATTATGATCCCTATTAAGGACTGCTAGTATAAGAGGGAACATCCCAACATGCAACCACCACCATAAAGGCCCCGCCCCCCCAGGTATCCTTTACTTAAGAATGCCACAAGTACCATGCCTCCTGGTCCGGGACGCCAGGATGCCACATGAAATGTAGCCCTGAACCCTGGACCGTAAACCCTAAACCCTAAACCCTAAACCCTAAACCCTAAACCCTAAACCCTAAACCCCAGTTCGAGTGGACCCTGCCTCACCAGGTACCGGAGAGGGTCGCGGAGGCCGTGTTCAAGAATATCTGTATGGCTTGCCTCTGGATGGCTTTCCACTCGGTCATTGCGGTGTATGCTCCCTGGCATTAAAGCCCTAGATCCCAGACCCTGAGCGGTTTAGGGTTTAAGGTCTAGGGTTTAGGGCCTAAACCCTACACACTACATCTTGAGCATTTTATCTCAGGGTAGTTTAAGGGGTACCCCTTTCAGGGCCATACTAAGGGACCATGACACTATATACCCGAAGATTTTTTTGTCTCTAGGAACCTTAGGGTGTGTGATGGAAGGGTTTTAGGGTTTAGGGTTTAGGGTTTAAAGTTTAAGGGTTTAGGGGCCTCCTGTTGACTTGCCCGTGCAGTCCGAACACATCTGAATTCCCTTGATGCTATTCCCCTTGTATAGAAATCCTAAAATCGACACCACCCGAAATAGGCGTTCTACTTCAGCCGGCCCCCTAGATTGCATGTTGCCTATGCCAAGGCATGCTCTTCAAGATGCACAGACATGGTGGTTCAAGGGCAGAATCGACCGCCAACCCTAAACCCTTAAACTCGAATCCCTAATCCTGAATCCCTAAACCATGAAACCTCAACATATGTATAACACCCTAAACCCTAAACCCTAAACCCTAAACCCTAAACCCTAGAACCCATCAACCTCAGCATGGCTGAAGCCGAAGCTCTTCTTACGTTCCCCCCCCCCCCCCCGCCCAGGTAGCTCGTGCAGAGCACATGGGGATTTCCGAACATGGGGGGTTTAGGGCTTGCATACCCCAAAATAAACCCTAAACCCTAAACCCTGAACCCTAAACCCTGAACCCTAAACCCTAAACCCTTTAGGGAGCCCAGGCGACCTACATCAGCAACGGGATCGCCGCGGCAGCTCGACGGCTGATCCCAAGCCACCACACGGGTGTGCCGGGTGGGGTGGGGGGAGGGGGGTAAACCCTAAACCCTAAACCCTAAACCCCTAACCCCTAAACCCTAAACCCCAAACCCCAAACCCTGAACCCCAAGCGATGGCTTGGGGTGTAAGCCATCTGTAGATGGGTTTTCGTGGGCTTACATTTGTTGATATGGCCTGGGGGTTTAGGGTTGGTTCAGGTGACCACTCTAAACCCTAAACCCTAAACCCTTAACCCTAAACCCTAAACCCTAAACCCTAAACCCTAAACCCTATGAGCCTGCAGGTTCAAGTTTGGTGGATTTGCAGTGAGGGGCCTTGCTTGTCCGCAGCGTCAGTAGACGAGCATCATGGTCCTGTTGGGGTCGGGTTTAGGGTTTAGGGTTTAGGGCTTAGGGCTTAGGGTTTAGGGTTTAGGGTTTAGGGTTTAGGGTTTAGGGTTCTCATGCTGACGGTTCCCAGAAAGAGACCCCAACACCTCGGAAAATGGCCACAGGCGGCTCAGTTGCTGAGGCTTCGAGGCTTCAGGGCTTAGGGCATCAAGAAGAGCACCTAAGGAACAACCGAACCTGACCTAGCGGAAGGGCTTCGATCTTCTGGGTGTATTTGCCTCTAAAGGTTTCAGGGCGTTTTGAGGGTTTAGGGTTTAGGGTTTAGGGTTTAGGGTTTCAGGAGGGTTCTCGATTCGTAGTAAGGCTGTGGCGCTGGGCATCCTATGCGGCGCAGCCACGGTTTACGAGATGTATGTCGAGCCTGCTCTCAGCTACTTGCCACCACGTGATGCGCCCGAAACTACTACTTGCTTAGGAACCCCCAAGAACAGAAAGGTGTTCTTCCTTAGAAGGGTAGTAAAGGGATTTCATGTTTTATACGGAAGTAGTAGGAAATACGTTAGCTCCTGAAGCCCCAACATTCTAGGTTGCCCCAGTGCTCAAGGATGCAGGGTTTAGGGTTAAGGGACCCTAAACCCCTAAACCCTAAACCCTAAACCCTAAACCCTAAACCCTAACAAGTGGATTTGGGGTTTAAAGCGTCTACACAAGGTTCAGGTGAAGGAACTTGATCCTGAATCCTCATATGGGAGGTTGATCTCAGTTCGGGCACCTTCTTGGTACCTTCAACGATAGGAATACTACACATCCATACTATCCCTCAACCCTAATCCCCAAACCCGAACTCCCAAAAAAAGGTCTCATAATTTGGATCGGCAAAACCCTTGACCCAAGCCCTACCTTGGACTCAAATGAAAATGTTGAACTGCGCCCTTTAAGGTAAGACTCCTCTATGCAGCTCTTGACAAACGAAGGCCTCCAAATTAAACCTTAAACTCCTCTGCGCAGCCCATACCTGTAAGCCCTTTAAACACTACATACAAACCCTCTGAACCCTGCAATCGTACAAGCCTTATATAGGGGTGTATATAAGGCTTGTACGATTGCAGGGTTTACTTAAGCCCGACTTAAAAACCCTATATCCGAAACCCCTAAATCCCTCAAAATTCTAACCTGCCTCAGTTTCTATGGTCCTATAAACTTAAATCCCAAAACTCCCAAGCCCGGAGCCTTTAACCCTACCTCACTTTCTATGGTTCCACGTACCCTCCTGTCTGCACCAAGGGGCAGACGAAAAGAAGAAAACGCCGCCCGAGGCCTGGCCCTTATAAGGTTTAGGGTTTAGGGTTTTTGGGGCTTTTGGGGTTTGGGGCTTTGGGATTTTTGGCGTTTTAGGCTTTGGGGTTTGGGGCTGTGGGGTTTTGGGGCTTTGGGGCTTTGGGGCTTTGGGGCTTTGGGAGCTTTTGGGGCTTTGGGGCTTTGAGAGCTTTGGGGGCTTTGGGGTTTTGGGGTTTTAGGGTTTTGGGGTTTTGGGGTTTAGAGTTTTGGGGATTAAGCTCACCCCTAGTGCCTACAGCCTAGGTGCATCCCTTACACCTTACATCCCTAAAGCCCGGACCATAAACCCTAAACCCTAAACCCTAAACCCTAAACCCTAAACCCTAAATTCACGCCAGGACAGCCCAGGCGCCTCATCCTCGATGTTGCTGCCCAGCCTTCAAATTATCGGGCTTTGGGGGGTTTGCGGTTCGGGGTGTCGGGATGCTAGGGTTTAGGGTTTAGGGTTAGGGTTCAGGGTTTAGGGTTTAGGGTTTAGGATTTAGGGTTCTTGGGGTTTACTTACGGGAAAAACCTTCAATGTCACCGAACCGTCCTAGACCCGAAGCCCTAAACTTGTGTCGACTCTCAGAGGTTCCTGCAAATGGCCACAATACTCGTACTGTGCACCGGCCGCTTGCAAGGATTGGCCGCTGGGTTGCATTTGCGAGGGCTTAAGGGATTTAGGGTTGATCATGGGTTCCTCTAAGCCCCCCTCTAAGTAAGCTACATCCCCCCCCCCGCCACCCCATAGGTTCCCCCCATCATTAAGGTTTTTTAGGGATAGTGAGGCTATTTAAGGGGGGAACGTTGGGGGACCCATGAGTTTAGGTGTAATGTTGCACCCGCAATATTCTAGGGGACCGCTATTATGAAAAGTTTTCCGGCTATTCAGGATCTGGACCCTCTGTTTTGGGGGTCCGCTATAATGAAAAGATTTCGGGCCGTGACTGTTTTTTTGAGGGTGTCAGGAAGGGCATAAGCTTCTCGGGGGGTAGCTTAGGGAGGCCTCCGGGCTCCGGACCCCCCCCCCCCTGACTGTTTGGGGGTCTTTTTTTATTCAGGCTCGCGACTGTTGAGGGGGGGGGGGGGGGTTAACTTATTAAAGCAGGTCCAACATTAACCCGAATGCACGAAGAAGAACTTCAAAAGCCGAGCCAAGGAACTCGCTTGGCTTCTGGGATTCATTGGCATGGGGCCTTCGGTTTACATCGCCTGCGTGCCTCACCAGCACTCCGCGTCAAAAGGTTTCGGCTTGTAAGATTTTGGGATCAAGGGCTTAGGGTTTACAAGGAGCACCCCCCCTCCCCCCGGCCTCCCTGTCCTAGTCGTAAGTAGAGTTACAAGGACGCTGCGCCCATCTAATCCCTGTTATGCCTAACATCCCCGAAGCAGAGCAACAAAAACGCCGAAGATGTCACACTACGCCCTAAACCCTAAACCCTAAACCCTAAACCCTAAACCCTAAACGCCTGTAAACCCTTCACCCTCAACCCCAAGACTCGTGAGCCCCAGCCATAGGACTCTTGCATCTTTAGGGGTTTAGGGTTTAGGGTTTAGGGTTTAGGGTCCCCCAGGGTTTAGGGTTTAGGGTTTAGGGTTTAGGCCCTAAACCCCAAACTCACCCCCGAAATCCCGAACACAAGCAGGAGCTTTGCTGGAGACCGGGGCTCAACACAGCGCGCTGGGCGGCGATCAGTGGCCAGGCCGGTGATGCGTCTTGGGGTTTAGAGTTTTGGGTTTAGGGTTTGGGGGTTTAGGGGTCAGGGTTTAGGGTTTTCGGTTTAGGGGTTTAGGGTTTAGGGTTTCGGGTTAGGGTTTAGGGTTTAGGGGCTTCGAGTTTTAGGATTTAGGGGTTTGAGGGTTTATGGGTTTTGGGGTTTAGGGGGACAAAAGGGTTGGGGGTCTGCGCTTTGGGGCATAGGGCTTCGCAGGTATACACTTCTCTAGGGCTTCAAGTGCAGTTCGCAAACAGTTTCACATATAATGGGCAGAGAATACACAGACAGTGCACAAGTAGCGCACAAGTAATTTACAAGAATACGCCTACACAAGTATAATCACCCCAAACCCTACACCCTGCTCTGGGCTATTTGGGGTCTTAGGTCTAAAGGGGGTCGGGCTCTTAGGGTTTTAGGGTCTCAGGGATTAGGGTTCAGGAGTTTGGGGCGTCTTCCCTCGCAGCAGCAGAAGAACTGGTGCACAGATGGCGGGTTTAGGGTTCTAGGGTTAAGGGTTTAGGGTTTAAGGTTCAGGGTTTAGGGTTGAGGGTTTAGGGTTTCGGGTCTAGGGACTTAGGGAGGATATGGGGAGGCGCATCTGAAACGTGCACGCCACAGTGAACAGTCCTCCAGAGAGTTTGGGCCGTTCCAGTTTTGCCTACCGGCTGCACAGAGTGCAGAGCACAGGCCACGCCCCTCTCTAAACCTGTTAAAGGTTTAGGGTGTAGGGTCTAGGGTTTAGGGTTTAGCGTTTAGGGTTTAGGGTTTAGGGTTTAGGGTTAGGCCCTCAATTCCTGCCGCTTGTCGAAGACATGCACGCACACCCTTCCGCACGCGTGAGCAGGGGACTCCGAAGTCCCAAAATGGCCTTCAGGCGGGACCTCCAAAGGCTCGGGAACCGAGGTTAGGGTTTAGAGTTTAGGGTTTAGGGTTTAGGGTTTAGGGTTAGGGTTTAGGGTTTAGGGTTTAGGGTTTAGGGTTTAGGGTGTAGGGTGTAGGGTGTAGGGTTTAGAGTCTGAGTGGACGAAAAGACTTTCAGGGGCGGGGCTCCAGGGCGCACCCTTAGGCTATAAACTATGTGGCCCCAGTGTCAGGGCCGGTTTTCAGGGTTCTGGGTTTAGGTGTGCGGAGCCAGGGTTTTGGAAGAATCCCTAAACCCTAAACCCTAAACCCTAAACCCTAAACCCTAAACCCTAAACCCTAAACCCTAAACCCTAAACCCATATCATTTCTTCTTGCATCCTTGCCCCAGCCCTTATCGCCGACACTTGCACTGTGAACTCAACAATGATCGAGGCTTCTGCTTGCTGGCATGCGTCTGTGACAAAATAATGAAACCGTGCAATATGTGCTTCTGTTTGAAAATGCTGGCTTGTTTTTTTTTTTTTAATCAGTAGTAGAAAAAAGTGTATATACCTATGCATATACCCATTCGTGTTCTCTTTGGGGTTGAAGATCCCACTGAACCGTCATCATTCCAAAAACCCACCCCGAATTAAATCCTAAACCCTAAACCCTAAACCCCCCAAGCTCCGAAAGCAGCTCTCGTCGACGGATGGAGGCAATCCTCCTGACCACGCTGACGCGCACCTACTCGTTGCACGACAGGCTTCGGGGCTTTGGGAGAGTAAGATTTGGGGTTCGGGCAATTAACCCGAAACCCTAAACCCTAAACCGCGAGCCCTAAACCCTAAACCTTAAAGTCTGAACCCTGAGGCCTAAGCGGCCGAAACTCTGAACCATGAGTTTGAGTTGAGTTCGCAGGAACCCTAAACCCTCAACCCTCAACCCTAAACCCTAGGCCTACTTCCGTAATTTCCCTAAGACCCACGAAGTCTGGCCCCGTGCTAGCGATGGAAGGCTTCTCTGCGACTGGGGAGACGACACCTGGCTGCATGAGCAAACTTAAACACTCTGAGCTTCAGACGCTGCTTTAGAGTTTAGGGTTTAGGGTTTAGGGTTTAAGGTTTAGGGTTTAGGGTTTAGGGTTTAGGGCGTAGTGTGACATCTTCGGCGTTTTTGCTGCTCTGCTTCGGGGATGTTAGGTGGGGCTTTCGAGACCGAAGGGTTGTGTGTTCAAGGTGGCCCACACACGAACTCTCAAAACTACCCTAGAAAGCCTAAACCCTAACCCCCTAAACGCCAAACCGGCGCACACAAAATGACGGTCATATCCTTTCTCATCCCGAAACACGAAACTTCGGTTAAGGGTTTAGGTAGAGAGTTTATGTGTAGGACTACGGGGTTTAAGGATTTAGAGTCTGGGAGTTCTGTTTGGTTCAGCCTGACAGTTTGGGAGTTAGGTTTGGTGGTTCGTGTTTTCGAGGGGTTTGGGAACCTTTTGCACCTGCACAAGTCGGATATCCCAAAAGATCCCTGGGCCTTAATTATGCGAGCCCTCTATCAATCTCAAGCAGAATCACGTTTCAGTCTTCGGGTCCAGTGGAGGGTGGCACGGCTCAACCGTGCCAAGCTGCCTTGCTGTTTAGGGCTGAGGATTTTAAATTAGGGTTTAGGGTTTACCGTATTACCGTATTGAGGACTTACCCCCCCCCCCCTCCCCACAAGGAGCAAATGGACGGTTGTCAGGGTTTTTTATATAACGCACAAAGCTCACACAAAAGCCCCGAAAAAGCCCGCAAGCCCGATACCTGTACCCGAAGTGTCCATACACCTAAGTAGTATCTACGTTGGGCCCGCACTCGCGAAGGAAGTGCTCCACAGCCCGAAGTGCACCCTTTTTAGGTACCCGAAACCCCAAAACAAGAGCCCTAAACTGCAGTCTCTAATTGGGTCTGCGGTCTCGAGTTCAGGTTTTGCAGCCTCTAGCTTCGGGCTTCGGACTCTCAAGTTTCTGGTTTAGGGCTCCAAACCCTCAAAGCTTAAGCGCTGATGAGAAGCCGACTTCTTTGGAGAAGTCAGGCCGGGTTTCTTAATTGAGGGGGGTTTATAAATATGACGTTAACATGAAAGGCTTTTTACAAAGGCCGTGCTATTACCCGAGATGAAGCACAGCCCTAAGCCCCTAAGCCTTAGCATCTAAGCCCTTTGAAGACAAGGAACCGTGGGACGCTGCGGGCGTTCCCGAGCTTTCCATCGCTGTAGCAGCCTTCGTCCTCTTCGCGCCTTTGCCGTGATGAGTCATGAGGGTTGGAGGTTTTCAGGGTTCGGGTTTAGAACCCTAAACCCTAAATCCTAGCCCTAAACCCTGAATTGTAACGGTTTAGGGTGCGGAGTTGGGGGGGCTTGTTCGGGTTTGGTGTTTGGGTTTTGGGGTGTAGGTCTAGGGTTCAGGAGTTTGGGGGGGGGGGTTTGAGTCGGGTTAATTATGGAGTTTAGTCGGATTCCTAGAATTCAAGCAGAACCCGCATCCCCGAACCCTGAACTCTGAACCCAACAGAGGTACGTGGGGGCCCTTTGGGGAATGTCCGCTGCGCAACACGTGCGTCCTACCCTAAACCCTAAACCCAAAACCCTATATCCTAAGCCCTAAACCCTAAACCCTAAACCTTAAACCCTAAACCCTAAACCCTATGGGACCAAACAGCTGCGTAGAGTTTTGGAGCTTTAGGGCTGCAGGGGTTGATTTTAGGCCACCCTGAACCCAAAACCCAAAACCCGAACCCCTGAACCCTAAACCCCAAACCCCAAACCCTAAACCCTAAACCCTAAACCCTAAACCATTAAAAAAAAAGGGCCCAAGTACAAAACCCTAAACCCTAAACCCGAAACCCCCCATACTAGAGAGGAGCACTGACCCTTCTGTGATGCCAGTTGCTCAGCAACATCTTGTCACGCCGGTTTTGGGTTTAGGGTTTAGGCTTTAGGGTTTAGGGTTTAGGGTTTAGGGTTTAGGGTTTAGGACTTTCCACTAAGGCGCATGGTTCCCTGTCGCCTTGCAAACCACCACCGAAACCAAAGCTCGACATACCCGAATGAAACCCTAAACCCTAAACCCTAAACCCTGGTAGGTAAACCCTATCAATCCCAAGCCGACATCACTGGTGCCCTAAGCCCATTCTTCTGAGCCAGAGGTGTATGGGCTGTTCTCCGTGACATCAGGGAAGCCGCCGAGGTGGAGCTTCTGCAGTCACAGCGTCCTTAAGGGAGGAGGGTTTGGGGTTTAGGGTTTAGGGTTTCGGGTTTAGGGTTTAGGGTTTAGGGTTTAGGGTTCATGGGGGCCAGGGCCCCTTCGGGAAGCTTAGGGAGCCTTAGGGAGTAGTGGGTAGCAGGGAATCTTGGGTTACATACCCCCCCCCCCCCCCCTTGAGAACCCCCCTCCTTCAGGACCCTATGAGGCCCTGAATAGGGCGAATTGGCGAATTCAGGTTCTAAGGCACGGTTTAGGGTTTAGGATTTGGGGATTAGGCTTTCGGGCTTAGGGTTTAGGGTGTTGGGCTTAGGGTTTTAGGGTTTAGAGCTTCGGGCTTTGCCCTAAGCCCTGAACCCTGAACCGCAAACTGGCCCCAAGCACCCTACACAAACCCTGAACCCTAAACCGCAAAGAGACCAAGCCACAGCCTTGTGCCAGGAAGCTTTTTAGGGTTTAGGGTTTTGGGTTTTGGGTTTTGGGTTTTGGGTTTTGGGTTTTGGGTTTTGGGTTTAGGGTTACTATTTGGGGGCTATTTGAGGGTACCCCAGTTTTCGTAAACCCCCATGTGTGCTTTTAGAGGGAAGTACAATGCGATTGTGGATTTCTGGCAAGGCCCAGTCTGCAGGACTCGCATTTCAGGGAAGAGGTCGAGGTTTTGGGGTTTAGGGCTTAAGGTTTCAAAAGCAATTAGGGAGTTTCGGGGAGTTTCGGGGTTGAGGGGGTTTAGGGGTTTAGGGGGTTTAGGGGGGTTAGGGGGTTCAGGGGGTTTACGGGGTTTAGGGGGTTTAGGGGGTTTACGGGGTTTAGGGGGTTTTGGGGGGTTTAGGGGGTTTAGGGGCTTTAAGGGGGTTTAGGGGGTTTAGGGGGTGCAGGGGGTGTAGGGGTTTAGGGTTTAGGGTCCCCCTCAAAGTTATGAACTGTCTTCACCTGGCAGACCGCTCAGCCCAGGCAGGGAGCATATCTGTTTAGGTTTCCCTAGACCTTGGTTAAGGGTCTAGGGCTTAGGATTTGGGGTTCAGGGTTCAGGGTTCAGGGTTCAGGGTTCAGGGTTTAGGGTTTAGGGTTTAGGGTTTAGGGTTCAGGGTTTAGGGTTTTGGGTTCCCAGAATTCCCAATGTGAGGCGAGTGGCTTTTATCTCCCTGATGACGCTGATTTCTTCACCCGGCCTTTCTGCGCTCACGGGCAAGGCGGAGGTTTTGCAGAGTCTTAGAAGTCCCTTAGTAGCCCCCTGGTTCCCTATTTTCTAGTACAAGGTTTGCCTTATCAAGTAGCCAACCCCCCAAATTGGGTGCCCTTCTGATGATATGGTTGCTGGGCTGCTGAGGTTTGCCTAAGCCCTAAACCTTAAACTCTAAACCCTAGAATACCAGAAAAGGGTGATGGTGTAGGGTTTAGGGATCAGGGCTGAGGGTGCAGGGTGCTCCCGTGGGGTTGCTAAGCTTCGGAGGGTGACAACTCGGTCTCCGGCTTCTGTTTTCGGGCTTTATTAGGGTTTATAGGGTTTAGGGTGTAGGATTTAGAGTGAGGGTTTTCATCACATTTGTGGTTCTGGTTGAATCCAGAATCTAGACCGTAGAATGCCGAGGGAGGTATCTGAAAGACATAGTCGCTGTGTCTCGCTCGGTCGGGCTGTTAGGGAGGTGGCACATACGGGTAAATCAAACGCTGAGCCCACCCTAAACCCTAAACCCTAAACCCTAAACCCTAAACCCTAAACCCTAAACCCACTACACCCTCAAAGAATCCCTCGACTCGTATATCTTCAGAGCTCGGCGATAGGGGACGCGCGGAAGTGGCAAAATGCAGAAAGTTGGAACATCCTGGTCCTCATACCCCAAAAGGTCTACTAAAAGAAATCCCAGTTCCATCATCCTAAAGCAATGTTCCAACTGTCTGGAGTTTGCCGTAAGCCCTACAGATGCCCAACCAAAGGCACCTTAGATCTTGACCACTGGGTTGATTTAGGGCTTTTTCGTTTGGGGTTGAGGGTTTGGGGTTTGGTGTTTAGGGTTTGGGTTTAGGGCTAGGGTTGAGCGTGCGGGGGTCTAAGGTTTTGGGATTTGGGGTTCGAGTTTCGGGTTTTGCTACGAGCTATTGTCCTGTGTCTTGGACCCTAAACCCTAAAACCTAAAACCTAAACCCTAAACCCTAAACCCTAACGAAACCGACAGGTCATCCTCTATGGACCCTGGGGCATGTTTGCCGGCATCTTGTCGAGTTTGGGCTGTTGGTTCCATCATATCACAACCTGGGCCCAGGGTCTGCCAAAGGGTTTAGGGTTTAGGGTTTAGGACAAACACTAAGCCCTTTGGTCAGGGCTCAGGGGTATCCTGACTTGCTCAGTGGCTCAGTGGTACTTTTTGTGTTTCCTGTTTTGCTGAGTTCTTGGTTCCCTTAGAAGGGTACCCTTATCATACTATAGCCCCCTTTTTGTGGGTTCTTGGTTCCTTTAAAAGGGTAGCCTAATTATAACCATAGCTGCAGGGCTACCAAGATGAGGTGTCGATTCTTTGTCGATTGGCTGTACATCCTACACCCTACGCCTCCGGGCGTGCTAAATTTAGGGTCTAGGGTTAGGGTTTAGGATTTAGGGCTTGATTGAGTTTTCTAAACCGACAGCTGGTGAACTAAGGCCGGCACAAGGGCCATCGCTTGTCCGTAGCAGGTGCCCGATGAAGGGCTCGAGGGTTTAGGGTTTGGGGTTTAGGGTTTGGAGTTTGGGGTTTAGGGTTTCGGGTTTGGGGTTTAGGGTTTATGGTGTTAGGGGGGGGGAAAATCGGCCTTAAGAATTGGGACAGGGTTTTTTTTTGGGGGGGGGTTACTCTAGAATATTTATGGAGGCATCATAGGGGAAGATTCTTTGAAGGTTTAGGGTTTAGGGTTTAGGGTTTAGGGTTTAGGGTTTAGGGTTTCCGACCCCTACAGTAGGTATTCGGGGCTTTCAAATGGATCATGCTCAAGTTAGGGTTCAGGGTTTAGGGTTTAGGGTTTAGGGTTTAGGGTTTAGGGTTTAGGGTTTAGGGTTTCTGGTTTTTTAGCTGAGAGCTAAGGGCTTAGGGCTTGGCGCTTAGGGCTTAGGGCTTAGGGCTAGGGCTTGGTATTCGGAGCTCAGGGTTATCGAGCCGTCTAAGGTTCTGCACCCTAAACCCTAAACCCAAAACCCAAAACCCTAAACCCTAAACCCTAAACCCTAAACCCTAAACCCAGAGGTGAGGGTTGAGGGCTTGGAGTTTGGGGTTTGGGGTGTAGGGTTTAGGGCTTAGCTTAGATCTTCGAGCTTAGGGTTAGGGTTTAGGTTTTAGGGCTTAGGGCCTAGGGCTTAGGGCCTAGGGTTTGGCATTCGCAACTCAGGGTTGTCGAACCTCTGTGCCCCGAATGTCCACCTGGCATCTCAACCCAACGAGCCAATTGCCAAAGAAGGCGTGATCAGTTTCCGGATACTTCTGCCTGTTAAGGGTTTAGGGTACTTTAGGGTTCAGGGTTTAGGGGGTTTAGGGTTTGGGTTTATGGTAACCCCCGGTTCAATGTTCCAACTTTTGCGCGTTAAGGGTTTAGAGTACTTTAGGGTTTAGGGTTCAGGGTGTAGGGGGTTAAGGTTTTAGGGCTTATGGTAACCTCGGGTCTATGTAATGTTCACCCTGTTTCGTAGGGGCATCCTGAATAAAGTCATATTGGCTGGGCTATTTAGGACACCCTAACTGTTTGGGGGACAGCCTAAAACTCCGCAAGCCCTGTAATCCCTAAACCTTATAAGCCTTTCAAGCCCTTGACACCCTAAAAGCCCTTCAGCCCCAAACCTTTCAATCCATAGGCCCGAATCCCGAGAAACCCTAAAAAGGATTGTGCCCTTAAGAATTAAAAACCACCCCCCCTAAACCATAAACCTACTGAGGGAACTCCGGGTACTAGTAGGGTGTAGGGCTTAGGGCACCCTAAACCCTAAACCCTAAACCCTAAACCCTAAACCCTAAACCCTAAACCCTAAACCCTAAACCCTAAACCCTAAACCCTAAACCCTAAACCCTACACAGAAGCGAAAAAGGGAGACAGGGAGCCCATGAGTCCTAAGAGAAGGCCACGCCCTAAACCCTAAACCCTAAACCCTAAACCCCTCAACCCCTCAACCCCTCAACCCCTAAATCCCTAAACCCTAAACCCTAAACCCTAACCCCTAAACCCCTAAACCCTAAACCCTAAACCCTAAACCTTGAACCCCTAAACCCGAAAAGTCCTGAAAGAAGGCTACGCAATCTTCGCCTGCGGCGTTCTGGCCGTTGCGGTGCTGAGCCGCCGGAGTCGCGGTCTCCTTGGCCTGGCAGCCGGGCTCAAGGGTTGAGGGTAGGTTTAGGGTTTAGGGTTTAGGGTTTAGGGTTTAGGGGTTTAGGGGTTTAGGGGTTTAGGGGTTTAGGGGTTTAGGGTTTATGGTTTAGGGGTTTAGGGATTTAGGCTTTAGGGTTGAGGGGTTGATGGGTTGAGGGGTTGAGGGGTTGCGGGGTTTGGGGGTTGAGGGGTTGAGGGGTTGAGGGGTTTAGGGTTTGGAGGGTTGAGGGGTTTTGGGTTTGGGGGTTTGGTTCAGGAGGGTTTATAAGGCATATTGGGTTCAGGGTTTGGGATGTAGGGTTTGGGGTTCATGGTTGTAGTTGAGGGTTGTCGGGTTTGAGTTTGGGGTTCGGGGCCAAGCTCCCCCACAAAAAAAAAAAAAAAAAAACCGTAATCCTGAACCCCGAACCTAAACCCTACAAACCCTAAACCCATAAAACCCCGCCACCCCCCCCCCCCCCAAAAAAAAAAACAACAAAAATAAATAAATACATCAATAAATATATATATATATATTCATTTATTTATTTATATAAGTATTATAAATAGTAATAATAATCATGATAATGAGAATGATAATGATAATGATAATGATAATGATAATGATAATAATCATCATCATCATCATAATCATATAATAATATTTATTAACATAGTGAGAACAATAATACTAACAACATGAATAACGAATAATGGTAATCGTAGTATAAGAATAATCATAGCAATAATCACAGTAACAATATTATTACTAAAATGAGCAAATGCCAAAAAAAACAAAGAAACCTAAGCCCCAACCCTTAAACACATATCTGCCCCAGGACTGGGATCGACTTGGACGGCGACCATCTCTGGCGTTGGCCACACGGCATGAACCCTGTTGGAGTTGAAGCCTTTTTGAGGGTTTAGGGTCTAGTATTTAGCAGGTTTAGGGTTTAGGGTTTAGGGTTTAGGGTTTAGGGTTTAGGGTTCAGGGAGGTTAGGGTTTGAGGGTTTGAGGGTCGATAGGGTTTAAAGATGAGGGTTTCAGGGTTTAGGGTTGAGGGTTTGGGGTTTAGGCTTTAGGGAGTTTAGGGTGTGTGGGTTTCAGGGTTTAGGGAGTTCAAGGACTTTAGGGACTTTAGGGTTTAGGGGCGGGCGTTTTGGGGTTTTGGCATTTTATGGTTGAGGTTTTAGGGTTTAGGGACCCTATAGTGGACTAAACCCTATTGCTGCTGCGTAATGGACGTAGGGGGGAGCGTAAAGCCCTCAGTAGGCCCCGGTAAGTCACGTCCTTTGCGGAGGTGCTTTCCAGGGGGCCCTATTTGGGGATTTTGGGGGTTTAATCCCAAAACCCTAAACCCTAGCCCGAAACCCTATTTTGGGATTTAGGGCTTTTTGGGGTTTAGGATTTTGGGACGTGGGGGCCCGTCCTTGTGTTGAGGGCTTTGCCTTCCGCTGGCGTTGCGCGCCCCTGAGGTCACTTGGGGGGGGATTTGCGATATTCGGGGTCCTTTTTGGGGGGTTTTTCAAGAAGATCCTACTATTTCGGGATCTATTTCGGGGGTCCCCAAAACCCTAAACCCTAAACCCTAAACCCTAAACCCTAAACCCTAAACCCTAAACCCTAAACCCTAAACCCTAAAGGTTTGAATCTGCACCCTGAGGTGCGCGTGCTGATTCCCTTCTGGCTGCTGTTGAGCCACTACTGGGGCTATTCCATGCCTTTCCTGGAGTGGCAGCTCCGCACATTCTAATGACGTTTTGTGGTGAAGACCCTAAACTCTGAACCCTCAACCCTGAACCTTAAACCCTAAATCCTGAACCCTAAGCCCCAAGCCCTCAACCCTGAACCCCTAACCCCCTAAACCCCCCAAAGCCCTAAACTCTTTAACTGCGCCGGGAGGGGGGGGGGGGGGAGGAGGTTAAGGAATTCCCCTAAACCCTAAACCCCTAAACCCCTAAACCCCTAAACCCCTAAACCCCTAAACCCCTAAACCCCTAAACCCCTAAACCCCTAAACTCTGCAAGGTGGCTGCATCTCAGAGGTGGCCTTTGTCGCCTCAACCAACCGACCTGCGAAGCCTGAACCCAAAACCTGCAAACCTGAATCTGCAGTTTAGGGTGCAAGGTTTGGGGTTTAGGGTTTAGGGTTTAGGGTTTAGGGTTAGGGTTTAGGGTTTCGGGTTTAGGGTTTAGGGTGTAAGGCTTATCTCATCTCTAAAGATTCTGGCTCTCAAGACCCTCAGCCCTTATAGATGACGAAATCCCCAAAGCCCAAAACCCTTAACCAATACAACCCCCAAAACCCAAAACCCTAAACCCTAAACCCTAAACCCTAAACGCTAAACCAACCCTAAACCCTAAACCCTAAACCCTAAACCCTAAACCCTAAACCCTAAACCCTAAACCCTAAACCCTAAACCCTAAACCCTAAACCCTAAACCCTAAACCCTAAACCCTAAACCCAAGCCCAGGCACCTTATGGGCTACTGGGGAGGCCTTCTGCTGGCTCTGAGGGGGTTTAGGGTTTAGGGTTTAGGGTTTAGGGTTTAGGGTTTAGGGTTTAGGGTTTAGGGTTTAGGGTTTAGGGTTTAGGGTTTGGGGCTTCAGGGCTTTGCAGGTTCGGGGTTTGGGGCTTTAGGGGTTGTGGGTTTAGGGCTTTAGGACTCAAGAGTTTGCGCAGTTGCCCCCTGCGTGGGGTCTCATGGAAGCAGCGTGCAACCCGAAACTGCTGGGGTTTAGGGCCGCAAGCCCTAAACCCTAAACCCTAAACCCTAAACCCTAAACCCTAAACCCTAAACCCTAAACCCTAAACCCTAAGCGCATTCACGAAGCTTTCGAAGCTAGCCTGCATCCTCCACAGCTGCTGCACCACATCAAGCTCAAGGTTGCAAGCATGGGGGCCCTGAGGATGGTCCCTTACCCTTGTTTAAAGGCGAAGTCTGGGCCCTTTGTTCTGTAAAGTATAAGGGTTAACATCACAGGGGATCCAAATTAAGGGCCTATACCTGCGGATCCCTATCAAGCCTAAACCCGAAGCCCTAAACCCTAAACCCTAAACCCCAAACCCTAAACCCTAAACTCTATCCCCGAAACCCTAAACCCTAAACCCTAAACCCCAAGCCCTAAACCCTAAACCCTAAACCATAAACCCTAAACCCTAAACCCTAAACCCTTAAACCCCAAACCCTTGCGCCAGGTGTGCTGGGACCCGGTTTGCTTGTTGCCTCGCTGGCCTCCTTGGTGGCTTGGCCTGTCCTTAGGGCTCCGAGGGTTTAGGGTTTAGGGTTTAAGGGTTTAGGGTTTAAGGGTTAGAATGTGCGGAGCTGCCACTCCAGGAAAGGCATGGAATAGCCCCAGTAGTGGCTCAACAGCAGCCAGAAGGGAATCAGCACCCGCACCGCAGGGTGCAGATTCAAACCTTTAGGGTTTAGGGTTTAAGGTTTAGGGTTTAGGGTTTAGGGTTTAGGGTTTGGAGACAAGGGTTCAGGGTTTAGGGTTTAGGGGTTAGGGTTTCGGGCCCCTTCTTTTGGGCTATGTGGAGCCTGGACGTTATCCTGCAATGCTTGCGACAATCATCGTGGGTTCGATCTATGAGCGGTCAGAAGTTTGCAGGTTGAAGTGAATTAAGGGAAGGCCACTCCTTCCGTGTCTCAAGGAAGCGCCAAGAGTCTAAAGGGTTTAGGGTGTAGGTTTTAGGGTTAAGCCTCACGCCGATGTCAGGATTTAGGTTCATAAGGCTCGTTTCACATTCCAGAGGCATGTTATAGATACAGCTGACTAGGACCCAGAGTAGGCCCCTGTTCCCCTTTTTTGGTTGGGATTTAGGTTCCCTGAGAAACCCCTCTGAAACCCACAAAGGGCACCCTCTTATTCCTAGGTTACTCAGGGTTTAGGGTTTAGGGTTCGTGTTCCCGCCTGCCTCCCAAAACGCTGCAGCTTGTACAACACAAGCCCTACACAGACTACTTGCGAGAAGCCCGAGAGCCCAAACCCTAAACCCGATGAGCCTTAACTAGACCCTAAACCCTAGACCCTAAGCCTTCACCACGAAAACCTGAACCCTAAACCCTAAACCCTAAACCCAAAACCCCAAACCCTAAACCCTAAACCCTAACCCCTAAACCCTAACCCTAAACCCTAAATCTCAGCTTCTTAAGGCGTTGGGCGCTTGGTCTCATCTGGGCGCGTTGGTCTGTGCCACAGGCCTCTTGGGGTCTAGCATGTTGACCCCCCAAAAAAGCCCGGTTTAGGGTTTAGGGTTTAGGGTTTAGGGTTTAGGGTTTAGGGTTGAGGGTTTCGCAAAGATCCCCAAAACTCAGCCCTCAAGCCCGTACTTTGGTACCCCAGTAGTGGTGTGCGTGCTGGGTTGCGGAGCTGGAACTGCGAACGCTACAAGAACGTCATCTTGATCCCACAGGCCATGTAGCATCCAAAGCTGCGGTTTAGGCGTGGAGCGATTTGGGAGTGTAGTTTGGGCGGGAGGGTTTAGGGTTTAGGGTTTAGGGTTTAGGGTTTAGGATTTAGGATTTAGGGTTTAAAGGTTTAGGGTTCAGGTAAGGAGGGGCTAACCCCAAACCCTACACCCTCGTTGCAACAGCGGACCTGGACTTACAACCCACGCGAATCCAGATTCTGAAAGCCCCTAGGCACCACAGCCCTACCAAACACAACTCAAAGGCAGCCCCACCAGAAGACCAATCCCCTTAACGCAAATCCCACAGAACAGTGGGTTTTCCCTCCCAACCCTAAGTCCTATATCAAGCACAAACCCTGAAGTACCACGAAACCCTAAACCCGAAACCCTAAACCCTAAACCCTAAACCCCAACCCCCCTCCCTTAAGGCTAACCCGGAATTCGCCGAAAACCTTTACAGCAAACTCCAGAAAGTTGCCTCTCGAGTATACTTTTTGGGGTATGGGGAGAAGGATGTTCTAACTTTGTGGACTTTGCTGTAACCCTAAACCCTAAACCCCAAACCCTCAATCCTAAAAATCTCGGAAGCAGGCTTCTTCTTCGGGTTGGCTCGCCAGCAGTGGCTGGGCCCGCCCCACCTGAAGTATGGTTTAGCATGTCGGGTTTAGGGTTTAGGATTCAGGGTTTAGGGTTTAGGATTTACGGTTTAGGGTTTAGGAACTGGGCTTAGGGTTCAGGACTGAGGGTCCAGTGGTTGATGATCAAAATCTCATCTTCCGGTCCAGGAAACCCCCTCTTCCCGTACTGCCTTTTTGAAACTTAGGCCCGCCTCGCAGGTCTTGTTGATTCCCTAAACCCTAAACCCTAAACCCCCTAAACCCTAGACCCTAAACCCTAATAACAATCTTACTCGTTTTGAAAAAATTAAATACTTAAACATTTTAACAAACAATAAAAAACTAAAGCCCTCCGTTGTCCAGATAATTCCTGTCGGCCTCAAAAATGCTCAAAAACTGAAGCCCTAAACCCTAGACCCTAAACCCTCAGCCAAGGGCCCTTCGGGCCTACTGTAGGGGTGCCAGCAGACTCCGCACGTGCACAAACCTCCACGGCGTAGGGTTTAGAGGGTTTATCAGGGTTCATCAGAGTTTCGAGGGCTTATGAGGGTTTAGAGGGTTCAGAGGGAATATGGGGTTCATGGGGGGTTTCGGGTTAGGGCATTTATGGTGTTTGGGTTTTTTTTTCGGGTTCAGGGTATGTAGAGGGTT
>CAJNDS010002768.1:62500-122500 GCA_905221605.1 Symbiodinium natans | reverse complement strand
GAGTGAGCACGCTTTACACTTTTTGGGATGCTATAGTCCCCTATAGAACTGAAAGTTTACACTTTTGGGGGGGCTTATGAACTCAGCAACTCAGATGGACCCTTAATGTGGTCCCTTAATTCCTGTAAAGGGTTCTGAAGTATGGGCCCTTGGGTTGTGTGGAGTAGGGTATATACGTCTTTAGTCCATGTAAACCTTATCACCCCCAGTGCGACTGCCACTTCAGGGTGTTGAAATCACATCGGCCATCAGACAGGGGCAGGGGGGTTTTGTTCTGTTAGGGGTATGGGGGTTCGTGGCTTGGGGGCTTAAACCCTAAACCCTAAACCCTAAACCCTAAACCCTAAACCCTAAGCCCTAAGCCCTAAGCCCTAAACCCTATGCTACTTTAAACTCATACACCTTTGGGCTCGCGGGGCATGGGTTCCGTTTTCGTCGGTGCCCGTGCAATGCAACTTTTTGGCCTCCACCTCGCGCTACAAATGTCGGGCGTGGCAGCTCCTGGGGGGTGGGGGGCTCACTCCCTGAACCCTAAAGCCTAAACCTCAAACCCTGAACCCTAGCACCTAAAAACTCTAAGCCCTGACCCCTAAAGCCCAAACAGAAGGGCATCGAGCATTCTATACACTCTGTAAGGTTCCCAACAACTTCAGGAGGTGCCTCCGATGTTAGGGTTGAGCACATGTAGGGTTCAGGGTTTAGGGTTTAGGGTTTAGGGTTTAGGGTTTAGGGTTTAGGGTTTAGGGTTTAGGGTTTAGGATTTTGGGAAAGGCCTTATGGTTCCAGGGCTTAGGGAGGCCAGAACATGAAGGCTTCCAGAGCGCAAGCCCAGCTCCCGAGAGTTCAGACTACCTGATTTCCTACTTTAAACCCTAAACCCTAAACCCTAAACCCTAAACCCTAAACCCTAAACCCTAAACCCTAAACCCTAAACCCTAAACCCTAAACCCTAAACCCTAAACCCTAAGCCCTCAGCCCTAAGCCCTAAGCCCTAATCCCGCCCCAAAAGCTCCAAGTTCGGGTTTCAAGTGTTCAAGCGAATGCCAATGTGCATTGACATCGCCGTGGCTTTGCCGTCAAGGCTGGATTGATGCACACAACTAGGGTGCTGGAGTGCACCCTAAACCCTGAACCCTGAACCCTATTATAAACCCGAAACCCTAAACCCTAAACCCTGAACCCCGTAGGGTGCTGGCAGGTCCGAATTTTACAAACTACGCCGGAAGCGCTGAGAAACCCTAAGCCCAAGCTTTGCAGCAAAAAGAACTCAAGCCCACAACGGCTTGACCAGAAGCTGTATACCGCAAGACCACAACACAAACTCCAATGCCCCAAGCTACTAACACCCTGAACCTGCAGCCTTAAACGTCGGTGCCCTTGGAGCTTAGGGTTAGGGGTTAGGGACTTAGGGATTATCGGGTTTAGGGTTTAGGGTTTAGGGTCTAGGGTTTAGGGTTTACGTCTCAGGGTTTAGGGTTTAGGGCATACTTGTGTCAAGGGGTGAAGTTTCTAAACCCTAAACCCTAAGCTCTATAAACCCCAAACCCCAAACCCCAAACCCCAAACCCCAAACCCCAAACCCCAAACCCCAAACCCCAAACCCCAAACCCCAAACCCCAAACCCCAAACCCCAAACCCTAAACCCTAAACCCTAAACCCTAAACCCTAAGCCCATTTAATTGGTGCTGGGCCTTTCGGCCTTGACGCCTTGCCACGCTCCCCATGGAAGAAAAGGACCGCCAGCAACTGCCTAGATCCATTCAATTCCCGAAGGTTTACACAGGGTTTAGGGTTTAGGGTTTAGTTTTAGGGTGTAGGGTTTCGGGTTTAGGGTTTAGTTCAGGGTTTTGGTGTTCAAAGGAGTCATTACAGGTTTTTCATTTCTCGGGCTTGAAGGGGCATGTGGGGTTCAGGATTTTGTTTTTAGATTCCCTGATTACTTTGTTCCCTTTGAGTTTAGGGTCTTGAGGGCACAACTCCACTCTCCCCACGGTTGGGGGGGGGGGGGGGGGGGGGGGGGGGGGTGAGGGTGCGGCCAGAGCCCCACCAATTAGGGAAGTAACTGGGGAAGCTCTCAACATGGCTTTGGCTCAAGGTTCATTTTGCCAATCATTCTCCTGTCGAAAACGACTTGTGAGGTCTGCAAACTTGCACACTCCGGCCATGGGACCACTGGATTCGGCAAGCTCCGAGAACATCGGTCAGCTATTGCCGTTGATGCCCAGCAGTCAGCCAGCGCCGTCTGCTGAGGATGATGCTTGGCAGCCCAATGGTACCCTTTACCCTTTTTTGGGTTCTAGGTTCGCTCATAAAGTATCTAACCAAAGAAAAGGGCGCCCTTATTGTCATATGGTTACTGGGCTCCCAAGGATGGGATGCCCAGCTGTGATGGAATGCGCAGCTCCTTCACAGACCCCTGTTCGCCCTCCGTGGAGCCGAACTTCCCGATAAGCACCGACAGCGCGCCCGGCGTTTGGGAAGTCGAGGCAGATTCTTGGTACCCCAGGGGTACGACTTTCCTTTTTTCCCTTATAAAGTAACCAACCAAAAAAAGGGTGCCCTTATTATAATATAGTTATTGGGCTACCAAGGATTGGTATCGACACGACTCGAAGTCTCCAAGGCTGTCGATGGGCAACTGCAGCTGGCCGGACGAAAGCTCCCCACCCTTGCCGCCGAATGGCTTGATGCACCAGGCGTACGAGCGTCGGCTCGAACATTTCCTGAAGAACGTGCAGGCACACCCTGGCAAACTCAGGAAGTTGATTTCTGGCCGACGTGAGAAAGCAGGCATGGTCGATGAAGACATGATGTCCAGTACCGGATGGTTCAACCGGGCCAAAACCGTGGTGCAGGGTTTCGTCCGTCAGATCAGCTAACGACTAAAGCAAAGAGATCCTGAGCTTCCGGCATCAACAAATGGCTGAGTGCGATGGATCACTTTTTTTGTGCAGCGCCGGGCCGGGTTTGGTAATCAGCAGCCCGTGGCCGATTGCTGACAGTGCAACAGAATCTACAGCGTTACGTGGATGCAAATCCCTAATCCCTAAACCCTAAACCCTAAACCCTAAACCCTAAACCCTAAACCCTAAACCCTAAACCCTAAACCCTAAACCCTAAACCCTAAACCCTAAACCCTAAAAGCATGGCAGCCGTCTGAACACCCAAGAGATGCCAGAGTCTGTTGCACCACCAGCCCAGATCCTCCAACATGGCTAGTTTAAGTGACAGCTTAAACCTTTGTGGTGCTTTACTGTAACTTTAGATCCTTAGCCTTTTGGGGTTTACTGGGTTTCCTAGTAAGGCAGCTGAAAGTTTAGTTTATAGCTACCCTCCGAAGTGCAGCCAAGAAAAGAGAATATTTCCTTTTAACCATATGGGCTTGTTGCGACCTGAAGACAGATTCCTTAGAGCAAGCTGTTTTTAGGGTTCTAAGGGTAGTTTCATGGGCCCTTTAATATGGCCGCTTTACCTCCCTTAAAGGGTTCATATGTATAGGGGAATATAAGGGGTATATAAGGGGTCCCCTTTTAAGGGCCCAAATTTGGGGACCATGTAACTACCGTTAGCAGGGTTTAGGCTCTAGGGTTTGCCGCCAAGTATTTTGAACAGCCCTCAAGGGATGAAGACTGGTACCCCTAAGGTTGTACCCCTAAACCCTAAACCCTAAACCCTAAACCCTAAACCCTAAACCCTAAATGGCCCGTTGGGGATCCTTAAAAAGGGACCCCAAAACCCAAGGGTACCACCTAAAGGGTCCAAGGTAGAAGCCCTAGAAGCCCTGTGCCAAGCGAGTAGGAGACCCATGTCCCATAATACCTTTGTTGGAAGTAGGTTTAGGGTTTAGGGTTTAGGGTTTAGGGTTTAGGGTTTAGGGTTTGGGGGTTGGGGTTTGGGGTTTAGGGTTTAGGGTTCAGCGTCTCAAGTCCAAGCATGCACTAGTCAAGAAATTATTCCAGAAGAAATACCCACCCGCCCAAAGAATCCCATAACATTAAGAACATATTTCACTTATAGAACGACCTTGCACCCGTAAAAAATGACCTTGCCCAGTAAAAAAAAAACCTCGCCCAGTAAAAAAGAATACCTTGCCCAGTGAAAAAATGACCTTGCCCAGTAAAAAAGCGACCTTGCCCAGAAACAAATGACCTTGCCCAGCAAAAGAAATGACCTTGCCCCGGAAAAATATGACCTTGCCCAGTAAAAGAGTTACTGGGCAAGGTCTTGTTTTTACTGGGCAAGGTCGTTTTTTGGACCGAACGACCTTGCCCAGTGCGAAAATGGCCTTGCCCAGTAAAAAAATGACCTTGACCTTGCCCAGCAAAACGGCGACCTTGCCCAGTAACTCCCCAACATTAAATTTTATATGAAAGAGAGGTTTAGGGTTTAGGGTCGCGGGCGGTTCGGAGTGGGCCATGAAGTACCGCAACTTTATGGGGGGTTTACGAAAGCAAGGGACCCCTAATAGGATCCCCCTCATAACAAGGATCCCAATACGGTACCCCGAATTTCGGACCGCCCCCCCCCCCCCCCCCCCCCCCCGGAATACGTCTAGCCCTAATTAGCGTACCTACAACTTATACAGCACCACTGATCTTCTAAGCAACACTTCGTTTGTGGCAAGCGGAGGCCCATGCCCTCGCCCATTTCATCGTTTCATGCACACGTGGAGTTCTACATTTGAAGCAGATTTGTGGGCGAACCCGTGGTGGCCCATCTGAACAGGGTTTATATTACTGTTCTTGGTGAGTGCATTGAGGGTTGATTTGATTTTTTGGGAGTTTGGTGAGTGTATATACTGGGTGTCCTATTGGATAGACAAGGAATATAAACCCCACATGATGTCCCACCGGCACTTCTCGCGGGCCTTTGCGGTACTGCGAGCTGCCCGTTTGCGGCCTCATATCTCCATCGCAGTGCTTTGATCGTGTGAATGCAAGCACTTTGCCCACTCGCACTGGTTATTAGAAGTTTCGTCAGTTCGACTCCCGGCTTTGACTCGACATGTGGAGATGTAGTGGGGAAGTTATAAGTTGTAGCAACAACCTTAAACCCCGAAGCCCTAACTTGGAGGGGGTTGCTGCGTCAAGACCGACTGGGGCAGTTGAACGTGTGATTTTGTCGGCCGCCGCATATCGCGGGCCTATCAAGTCAGAGTATAAACTTGGAGCAGATTTGTGCAGACCATGGCCGAAACCCTAAACCCTAAACCCTAAACCCTAAACCCTAAACCATGGTGGCCCATGTCCAGCACGTGGCACTTGGCTGCGAACCGATGTGGTTCCTGGCCGATTGCAGCTTGGGATCTCAATCGCAGTGCTTGGATCGTGTCTTTGCCCGCTCCCTCGTAGAAGAGTAAGTAACCTTTAACCATTTTGGGGTTGTATAATCCCCTTAGAATCCCAAAGGTTAACCTTTAATTCTTCCAGGTTGCTGGACAACTAGGACTCTCACTGGTAGGAGTTTTGTCAATCAGGTCGACTTCCGGCTTTGACTCGACATGTGGAGATTTCGTGGGGAATGTAGGAAGCTGTGAGTTGGGAGGGTTGCAACGACACAGACCAACTGCAAGGGCCTAGCACTCCAGACAATGTTGCCTTTCGATCTGTGTGGATAGAAAGTAACGTGTGATTGTGTCGGCTGCCGCAATATCGCGGGCTGATGCGGTCAGAGTATGAACAAGCTTGTCGAAGGAACAAAAGCGCGGTTTTGGGGGGGGGGGGCACCCTGCGCTTGAATGTCCAGGGTTTAGATGGGTTTTTGGTAAGGCTTTGTAGAACGTGGCGATGCAACCGCAACCAATATAGGCATTTCCCACAATAGGGGTACCCCTTTTATACCCCAAATAGAAGAGAATCCCCTTAGAGGGACCCCCAGAAAGGGTACCCCTATTTTCGAGAACCCCCCCCCATTATATCAATCACACTCAATGGAGAACCTAGGACCGGGAGGTAGGCCCTGTCTTCCTTTTTTTTAGGGTTGGGGGTTTAGGGTTTAGGGTTTAGGGTTTAGGGTTTAGGGTTTAGGGTTTAGGGTTTAGGGTTTAGGGTTTAGGGTTTAGGGCAACTGTGACCCGGAGTAGGCCTTTATTTTCTTTTTTTTTAGGGGTTGTGGTTTCCCTTACAATCCCCTTAACGCCTAAACGGGTACCCTTGTTATTCCTAAGTTACTCCCGGGTCAAGGGTTTAGGGTTTAGGGTTTAGGGTAAGGACACTGGGTAGCCCGGTGGTAAACAAACCCCCCCAAAAAAAAGGCTGCCCTTGTTACAGTATGGTTCCTGGGCTACCAAGTTCTAGGGTTTATGGCTTAGGGTTTAGGGTTTAGGGTGTTGGGTTTAGGGTTTAGGGTTTAGGGTTTAGGGTGGGTGTAGATGGGTTTTCATGGTTCTTCCCGGGTTTAGATGGAGAAAACTCTTCAAAAGGGCACCTTGTCATGCCTAGGTTACTCCCGGGTCTAGACTTGTACACTTTATATCTTCCTTTTGTTGGATTTAAGAGAATCCCCTAAAACCCGAAAACCTAGAACCTAAACCCTAAACCCTAAGCCCCAAGGTTATTCCCGGGTCTAGATGGACGGCTCTTGTGGAGATTGAAGTTGGCAGAGTCGTTGGGGCGGTCGCATGTGCGAACCGAAGCCCCAACGGTATCTTCCGCCCTAAAGCCTCAAACCCTAAACCCTACACCCTAAACCCTAAACCCTAAAACCTAAACCCTAAACCCTAAACCCTTGCGGTCCGAGGCAGATCTCTTCTTCGACACCTTGGCACGGGAGTGGTTGGACGAGTCGCTTCTGGCTGCGCGAGGACTCAGCTTTGCCCTGGAGTTCGGGTTTAGGGTTTAGGGTTTAGGGTTTAGGGTTTATTTGGGGCTTAGGGTTTGGGTTTTTGGGGTTTAGAGTTTAAGGTTTAGGTGTTAGAACCATGGGCCCTTGGTGGTGCCTCACTCTTGTTTACAGGGCTCCGAAGTAGTGATGTAGTCTAAACCCTAAACCCTAAACCCTAAACCCTAAACCATAAGGGTTATATAACAAGGGTTCCAAATAAAGGGCCCATACTTCGGAGTCGGGTACCTAGCGGACCTAGCGTTCGGACGCGAGGTGGAATAAAAGAGAGCGGGAGAGCGAGAGAGACAGAGAGAGAGAGAGAGGACATATGTTTATACATGTATTGTATATATGTATATTTTTCCCAAGTGCACAGAAGGAGAAGGATTAACATACATATATATATATACACAGAATCACCAGAGAAGTACACTGACAATGAATATGTGCGTGTGGAGAGAGAGAGAGAGGGAGAGTGCAAAGGACTTTCCCCACCCTATTTCAGGTGGTTGCCGGAAAGGATGTCAGCTTGATGCCTTGCAGTGGGAGGCCGTTTTATCTTGGTGAGCGTGCGAGTTCGGAGCCCTAAACCCTAAACCCTAAACCCTAAACCCTAAACTCTAAACCCTACAAACCTACCTGTGGGTCCACATCAGGCTGCGCTTGACAAGTGCAGACCCGGGAGGGACTATGGGCCATGCAAAAGGCAGCAATTGAAGAAGTCCGCATTGAGACCAACATCTCTTTGTGGTACTTTACTGTAACTTTAGATCCTTACCTTTTTTGGGTTTACTGGGTTTCTTCTTAAGGCAGCTAAAAGTTTAATTTATAGCTACCCTCCTGAGTGCAGCCAAGATCTGTGTTCTGAGAAACCGCAGAAACTTTGAGAGAGCATGGTGTGTTGAGGCAGAACGGAGATTGAGATAGAATTCATACGGAGAGCCAGAGCGAGACCCAGAGCCAGAGCCAGAGCCCCCTCATAATGGGTACCCAAAAAGGGGCCCTAATTTTGGGAGCTACCCATATCCTAGACCCAAAGCTCTCAACCCTAAACCCAAAACCCTAAACCCTTTCTGGACAGAGACCACGCGAAGAGATGAGACCGACCCATCCTTGTAGACACGGGTTTAGGGCTGAAAGATTTTCGAGTTAAGGGCTTAGGGCTCAGGCAGCCCCAAACCCTAAACCCTAAACCCCTAAACCCCTAAACCCTAAACCCTAAACCCTAAACCGGTCTTCAGGCTTCTTATCCTGCCATCGCGCGGGAGCTGAGGTGGCTGCTGACATCCGGGCGCAGTGCCTTCATGACATGCCCGACGCCTCCGGCGCCGCCGAGAGGGCCTACCAGCAGGCTTCAGGGTTTAGGGTTTAGGGTTTGGGGTTTGGGGTTTTGGGTTTAGGGTTTAGGGTTTAGGGTTTTGGGTTTTGGGTTTTGGGTTTAGGAGATTTCTCAGGTCCCGAAGCCCTGAAGCCCCAAAGGGTTTCAGGGTTTCGGGTTTCGGGCCTCCACCAACCCCGAGCCCTCAAAAACCCTAAACCTCGAACCCTTGCAGTGCTTCAGTTTAGGGTTTAGTGTTTAGGTTTTAGGGTTTAGGGTGTCGGAATAGTTACTCATAGTGTTCCCTTATAGGCCCTTGATAATTCTCCAGCAAGAGTTCCCAAAACTCGATTCTCATTACTAAGGCCCCTATAGTCTTCAGGATTCAGGGTATGCAAGGCACCGATAGAAGTCCCTTGGCATAGAGAGGCCTCCATATAGGGTTTAGGGCTATCAGAAGGTTTAGGGTTTAGGGTTCTAGGGTTTAGGGTTTAGGGTTGAGGGTTTAGGGTTTAGGGCAAGGCCGCTCACTGGGCGAGTAAGCTTGCAGAGGGTTACAGTCTACGCATCTGCCGTTTTCTGCTGTGTGGGTGCATGCATTCGAGCCTTAGAGCCCGAAACCCTAAACCCCTAGAGGTTGAGGGTTTAGGGTTTAGGGTTTAGGGTTACACCCTTAATCCCGCACCCTAAGCCCTAAAGCGTCATGCGCCGACCCGCAACGCTAAACCCGAAACCCCAAGCGACGGCACCCTAAACTCCTCCAAAATAAGGTGGGCGAGAGCCTTGAGGTTAAGCATGCTATCCCGATAACTCAACACCAAGCTGGTAGCCTGTGCTTCGAGAAGTTCCTTTCTCACACGAAGTGCCGGACCTAAACCCTCATAAACCCTAAACCCTAAACCCTAAACCCTAAACCCTAAACCCCTGCAAAACCCTAAGCCGCAGGTGTACAGTGCATGTCCGGTCGTGTTGTTGGCCGGGGGGGGGTGAGGGGTTGCCAAACAAATCTGAGTCCTTGCTGGTGCTATGTGGAGCTTACGATCAGCAACACTAAACCCTGAGCCTGAACCCTAAACCCTGAACCTGAACCCTGAGCCCTAAACCCTAAACTCGGCACCCTGAACCCTAAACCCTACACCCTAGACCCTAAACCTACGTGGCACCGCGCTTCTGCAGGCCTTTGTGGAGAGGAACTGGGAGGATGTCATGGAGTGAGCCGAGCAGTCACAAAGGGCACGGGTACTATTTGGGAAGAGCTGTGGCCCTAAACCCTAAACCCTAAACCCTAAACCCTAAACCGGGAGTACTCTACGTAGTCCCCCTGTGTTCCCTAGCAATGAACAGTTGGGGGGTTCGGGTTCAGAGTTTGGTGAGTGTATAGAGGGCTCCTTGGGGGTTTGGTCCTGGGTGTCCGGATAGGGTTTAGGGTTTAGGGTTTAGGGTTTAGGGTGTAGGGTTTCGGGTTTAGGGTTTAGGGTCTAGGGTGCCCAAACTAGGGTGCCCCAACCTGGATGCCCACTGCAGTCTTTGCAGGTACGTCCTGGATGTGAATGCCTACCTACACAAGATCTTCTCCAGCTTGTTCGAGGATCGCAAGGCACGTCCACAAAGGGCCCGAAGCTGTGTACGAGATGGTTTAGGGCTTAGGGTTTAGGCTTCAGGGTATAGGTTTGATGGTTCAGCGTTTGGGGCTTCCCCCCACCCCACCCCACCCCACCCATGGTCTGCTTCTATTTCCCCCCCCCCCCCCCCTTATGGTGATTTTGACGGCCAGCCTACCTAAACCTGAAACTCTAGACCCTCAAGCTCTAAACCCCAAGCTCCACGACAGCCCCAAACTCCAAAGCCCTCCGCCTTGAGAAAAACCCAGGCCCTGAACTCCAAAGCCCTAAGCCGCAAAACAACCCTCAAACCCTAAACACTAAACTCTACGACCCTTGGACATTACGTACCTTAAGAACCCAAACCCACCTTTTTTGGTGTGTTCTTTCCATAAATCCCCTTAGAGGGTTCTTTGGGAACCCTACCAACAAAGTAAGCCTTGGGTTCTTGAGGTAGCAGATGTGTGGGCTATTTTGGACGAAATGCAAACCCCCCCAAAAAACAACACCCTAAACCCTAAACCCTAAACTCTTTTTGATCGACCCTTGGACGTTCGTCCTTTCACCCCTTTGCGCCGAAGGTGGCCATTCTACGAGTCCAGCGTCCACAGATCGCTGCGCAGGTGGACCTGCTAGGGTTTGGGGTTTAGGGTTTAGGGTTGGGGGTTTAGGGTTTGGGGTTTGGGGTTTGTGGTTTAGGGTTTGGGGTTTGGGGTTTAGGGTTTAGGGGTTAAAAGGGTTTGGGGCTTAGGGTTTAGGGTTTAGGGTTTGGGGTATAGGATTGCGGTTTAGGGTTTGTCAAGGGATCAAAGGAGCCCTTATCAGGAACCTAAGGGGTTATTAGGGGTTATTTGGGGGCTACTTAGGTATATAGTATATAGGGACTATGCAAGGTACATGCAGGGGTTATACTGGCGAATAAGATCAAGGGTCTCTTGTAGGGGTCCCTCCTTTTCCCCCTTAAGTTCAAAAGAAGCGTGGTCTTCCTTGTGTTCTGCAGGTTTTAGGGTGCAGGGCCCTGGTTTGTACTGTCTTGAAATCCCAACCCTAAACCTCGAAAAACCCAAGACCCTAAGCCCCGAAACCCTCAACCCTAGACAGGGACCCTGTCGAAGCCTGCTGGACTCGTAAAGTGTCTACGAACGTCTGGGGTTTGGCTTTTAGGGCTTTATTGGGCTCGTACGTTTGCGTTTGGGTTTCAGGAATGTGGGCTTAAGGGTTTAGGGCAGGTTTTTCATCTTTTTTGGGGGGAGGGGGTGGGGAGGCTTCCCCCTAAACCCTAAACCCTAAACCCTAAACCCTAAACCCTAAACCCTAAACCCTAAACCCTAAACCCCTCGAAAGGTCTGAAGAGCCCTTCGGTGGAGCTTAAGGGTTTGTGCACTGCATCGTCGGATGCTGAGCTCCAAAGACTTGGGACTTTGCTTTTCGCGCGTTTCAGGGGCTGTGGGTTTAGGGAAGCTTAGATAAGCTAACACTTCCTGAAGCCCTTTGACAACACCCAAGCCCTGGGTTTCCCTAGACCCCTCAACCCTACACCCTAAACCCTAAACCCTAAATCCTAAACCCTAAACCCTAAATCCTAAACCCTAAACCCTAAACCCTAAACCCCAACCCCGCTGAAGCCTTCTCAGCTGGGCTCCTTCTTCGATGCCCTCACGGGCGCGGCCCACCGATTCGGCGGCCAGAAGGCCCAAGGGGCCGCCGAGGGTTTCGAAACCCTAAACCCTAAACCCTAAACCCCAAACCCTAAACCCTAAACCCTAAACCCCAAACCCCAAACCCCAAACCCTAAACCCTCAACCCTCAACCCTCAACCCTCAACCCTAGACCCTAAACCCTGAACCCTAACCCTCAACCCTAGACCCGAAACCCCCAGACTACCCTAAACAGGGGTTGCGGCGAATTGGTGCGCTCCGGTTGACTGGAAAATTGGCAAACCCCAACCACTAAACCCCAAACCCGAAACTCTAGACCCTCGACCCTAGACCCTATAAACCCTAAACCGTTATAGGGGTACTTCATGTACTTCTGTTGCCTGGGATACCCTATGTTGCTTCGCTGACAACCTTGGGTCAAGTTTATGTTGTAGTGTTTAACTGTTTAACGTTTATAGGGCCGGGCCCACCCTTAACCCTAAACCCTAAACCCTAGCCCTAAACCCTAAACCCTAGGCACTGGGGCTTCAGTGCGCAATAAGGTGTTAGTTCAGGTGGTGTAGGGCTCGGTGCATGAGGGTTTAGGGTGCAGGGAAGCTTAGATAAGCCGACGCAGCCTGAAGCGCTTTAACAACACACGAAACGCTGGGAACCCTAATCCTAAAAACCGCCTCGGGCCTTAAACCCTAAACCCCTCAACCCCGCAAAAATTCAGTAGAAACCCTAGAGTCTAGAAACCCCTAGCCCCCTAGCCTCGAGCCCAAGTAAGCGCTAGCAGTCCCAGAGAATCTCGGGTTTAAGCCTTGTAAGGGCTTAAGATAGTCAACCCAAAACCTAAGCCCTATATAAACCCCAAACCCCAAAGGCAAACCTCAAACCCTAAACCCCAAACCCTAAAGCCTAAACCCCAAACCCTAAACCCCAAACCCCCAACCATCCCCAACCCTAAACCCTAAACCCCTCCCCTTCCCCCAACGCCAGGGTGGCCGCCGGTCAAAGCTCTCTGGTTTCCAGGGCTTCCTCCGCAACCTCGCCGCCGAGGCCTAGGGTTTAGGGTTTAGGGTGTCGAGTGTAGGGTTTAGGGTTTAGGGTTTAGGGTTTCGAGTTTAGGGTTTAGAATTTAGGGTTCCGGGTTTGGGGTTTAGGGTTTTAGGGTTTCGGGTTCCGGGTTTAGGGTTTAGGGTTTTAGGCTTTCGGGTTTAGGGTTTAGGGTTTCGTTTTTGTTGAGGAGGGCTTTGTTAGGGTGCTTACGCGGATGTTTAGCTGTTTCGGTTATTTTTGTTTCAGGGTTTGTTTAGGGTGCTTTGGGGTTTTGAGGGTGTTTAGGGGCTTTTAGGGTATTTGGGGGTTTTGGGTCCTGCTTTGGCAAACATTGAACTTCAGCTTCGTGATTTGCCAAGAATGAGAAGGCTCGGGTTTAGGGTCCAGGGTTTAGGGGCGCATGTTTGCCTGATGCTTTTTGCTTGTCACCTGGCTGGAGAAGTAGATTTTCGGTGGGTTGTTTATTCATTTATGGGCCTGAGCTGAACAATTTAGGGTTTTTTAGGGTTTATGGGGTTTCCGGTTTAGGGTTTAGGGCCGTTTAGGGCTGGAGCCATGCCACCCTGCAAACCCTAATCCCTAAACCCTGAAGTCTCCATGGAGCCACTGAGCCAAAGCCACTGGCGCAGGCCCGGGCGTCTGGGCAAAAGGACGGCAAGGCCGCTTGAATGGGCAGCTGGCGGCTCACAAAGCGTCAAGCGCCCCAAGCCCTAAAGCCCCCTAAGCCACCCTTAACCCCAAGACCCCCAACACCCTAAAACTTCAAAAGCAAGAAACCCAAAAACCCTAAAGCTCTGGACTCTAGAAGGGTAAAGCCCTAAAACCCCTGAACCCCAAACCGCGAAAGCCCTAAAACCCCAAAACATCTGAACCCCAAAGCCCTAAACCCCTAGAACCTGAAGAAACCCTAAGCCCTAGTAGTAGAGTAGGTGACCTGGATAGTAGAATCCGCTTCTAATACAAAAGGTTCACCTTTACTTCCCCCAGGTTACCAACTAAGAAGCCCTTAAACCACTACACCCTAAACCCTTCAACCCCTTGCAGCCCTCCACCGCACCCCTAAAAGCCGGCTCCACCCCCAAGGGCCTAGGGTTTAGGGTTTAGGGTTCGGGTAACCCCTAAGCCCAAGCTTCAGGGATTTGTTTGGAACTCCTGTAGGAAGTCCCAGAGCCACGCTTCGCCAGGGGATTTTAGACAGGGTTTGGGGTTCGGTTTGGGGTTCAGGGTGTAGAGTTTCGGGTTCAGGGTTTAGGGCTATATGTGGCTCATGGAAAGCATGCTGCGAACACACGCCACAACCCACAAACTGAGGGTTCAGGGTGTTTCGCAGCAGCAGCCATCTCCTCGCAAGTCGGTGTACCCCCCCACCCCCATCCCCACGAAGCACAGAAGAGTTGGGGATGCGAGGTTTGGGGGTTAGGGTTTTTGTGTTGAGGCTTGTGGTGGAGGGGCCCATACAGGGTTCGGGGATTGGGGTTCCGTCCGCTCGATTTTTTTTTGGGTGGGGGGGACGGGGGGTGTGGCTTAGAATGGTCCGCACATGCCAGCAAATCCCAAGCAAACCAAAAACAAAGCCCCTACAACCCCGTAACTCCAAAACCTAAACCTCAAGCCCTAAAGCCCGAAAAGCCCAAAGTTCAAGCCCTACCAGACTCCGCCAACAACCCGAAGCCCTATAAACCCTAAACCCTAAACCCCTACAGCCCCAATTAAACCCCTAACCCCAGAACTCGAAACCCGCACGGAAATCGGCCTCGAAGCGCTGCTCGTAGAGCTCCTCCAAGCCCGAAGAAGCCCGTTAGGGTTTCGGGTTTAGGGTTTAGGGTTTAGGGTTGAGGGTTGAGGGGTTGAGGGTTTTGGGTTTAGGGTTTAGGGTTTAGGGTTTGGGCCAAAATGCCCCTGTCATTTGTTATCCCCGGCTTCTTCGACGTGTGGCAGACACTTCACAAGCAAGGCCACGTCAGTGATGTGGTCATCACCCTAAACCCTAAACCCTAAACCCTAAACCCTAAACCCTAAACCCTAAACCCTAAACCCTAAACCCTAAACCCTAAACCCTAAACCGTAAACCCTAAACCCTAAACCCTAAACCCTAAACCCTAAACCCTAAACCCTAAACCCTAAACCCTAAACCCTAAACCCTAAACCCTAACCCTAAACCCCATCAGCCTTCGACTGTACGTTCGACATGGAAAAGGAAGTGGACAAAGAGGATCTGGCCTGCTGCGGACGCAGGCCATGAGTTCGGGTTTAGGGTTTAGGGTTTAGGGTTCAGGGCCCACACCACCACCTCTGCGGATGGCTGGCTGACGATGGACCGGCTCGTGGACAAGACAGGCTCCAGCCCAACAACCATCGCAGCTCATACTTCGCCCTAAACCCTAAACCCTAAACCCTAAACCCTAAACCCTAAACCCTAAACCCTAAACCCCAAGCCCTAAACCCCAAGCCCTAAACCCTAAACCCTAAACCCTACTGCTACCTCGAAGTGGGCGATGGCCGATGTCGTCGTCCCGGGAGAGCCACGCAGTTTACCCCGCGACCTTCTAGGCCCACCTGCAACCCTAAAGGTTTAAAGTTTAGGGTTTAGGGTTTTAGGGTGTAGGGTGTAGGGTTTAGGGTTTAGGGTTTAGGCTTAGAAAACCGTAGAGCCTCACAGCCCCAACCCTCTGTTCATTTTTTGGCAGACGTTGAGAGTTTAGGTTTAGGGTTTAGGGCTTTTATAGCCTCATGCTTGTTGGGGCTGACAATGGTACCGTCTGGCCTTTGGCAGTCTCGGGAAACCCTAAACCCTCAACCCTAAACCCTAAACCCTAAAACCCTAAACTCTAAACCCTATACCCCCTAAAACCCAGAAAGGCCTGGCCACTACTGTCGGAACGGTTTCCAGTGGTGGCCGACTTCGACATTGCGGCCGGGATCCCAGAGAATGTGGGGGAGGGGAGCGGGGGTGGGGGGGGAGTTCAGTGCTTATGGGGCTTGGGAGCCATACGCTGGGGCCACGCCCGACGACCACAAACCCCTGCACCCTAAACCCTAAACCCTAAACCCTAAACCTTATAAACCCTAAACCCTAAACCCTAAACCCTAAACCCTAAACCCTAAACCCTAAACCCTAAACCCTAAACCCTAAACCTAAACCCTAAAGAACCCAATCTTACAAACCAACACCTCTCCTTACTCCAAGCCCTCAACCTGTGTAAGTCGCACAGCCAGAGCACCAGCAGCAGCACATGGAGCAAGCCCTCACCCAAACCTTGCGCCCCGAAATCCGAAGCCACAAGCCCTCCTACCTAACCCTAAACCCTAGTCCCTAAACCCTAAACGCTCAACCGAGGATGGGAATCACTTTGCCCATGAGTTTGGCCTCCACTTGGCCTCGCTGCTTGGCGAGGCGCCTCCGAAAGCTGAAAGACTTTGGCTTCGAGTTCCGATGGATGGGTTTAGGGTTTAGGGTTTAGGGTTTAGGGCTTCGGGTTTAGGGTTTAGGGTTTCGGGTTTAGGGTTTAGGGTTTAGGGTTTAGGGCTTCTTCGAGAGGATATATGACAGGAGGTTCAGGGCTTAGGGCTTAGGGCGATTAGAGTTTCGGATGAACGTGGAATCCGTAGCTGAACCGCTCACAGCCCTCATCAAGGAACATCTGCTCTCAACTGCTAGGAGGTTCATGGGTACTTATAGCCCCCAATGATACGTATACTCATAACCTACTTGGCGAGATTCGGGGGCTTAGAAGTACGGTGAAGAAGCCCTAAACCCGAAACCCGAAACCCTAAACCCTAAACCCTAAACCCTAAACCCTAAACCCTAAACCCTAAACCCTAAACCCTAAGCCATCCTTTCGTGTTGCGCGCGGCAGCAGGCGAAGGTGGAGACGTGGGTGGCGCAGAAACTCGAAGCAGCGCTGCAACTTCAGCAAACGCAGGCCGCGCCTGCAGCTGTGGAGTTTAGGGTTTAGGGTTTAGGGTTTAGGGTGTAGGGTTCAGGGTTTAGGGTTCAGGGTTTAGGGTTTAGGGTTTAGGGTTTAGGGCCTTGTCAACTTGTGTTTTCTTGATTTGTAGGTTTGTTTTACTAGTCTACTGTTATTGCATGAAATTGCATGTGTTTTGTTTCCCATTGTTGTTTTGTTTTATCATTATTTAGTTTGTTTTTTTTGGTGGGGGGGGGTGAATCAGGGCTAGATCGGCTGCGCTTCGGGTTTAAGATTCACACGAAATATTCGGATGCCACTACAGGGCATACTTGGCAGCCAGAGTAGCTCTAAACCCTAATCCCTAAACCCTAAACCCTAAACCCTTTTTGTTGGTTCCCAAACTTTCTGCATCTCCTTGCAGGGTTTAAGGTTCATGAAAATAGCGGCCCCTGCCCTCGCATTCGTGAGAATCTGTCCCTGCACAGGGGACGAAGCATCCGGTTGGGGTTTAGGGTTTAGGTTTAGGGTTTAGGATTTTGGGTTTTGGGTTTTGGGTTTTGGGGAACCCTGGGGCGGCCCTTAAGTCCTTGACCTCGATGGCGCAAGCCAACCCAGTCGCTCGCCCGTTTGGTCGACCGGAACATGTTCTTTTGGGGACCAGTACTGGTCCCTTATAATAAAGTAATTACCCCCCCCTTGCGTGGCTGGCCCCCTGGCCGGTCCAGGACCCCTCGCCGCAGCCCCTACCCTGTGGCCCCTGACCCCCCCGCTCTGGTGCCCCTCACTACCCTTGTTGCAGCCTGAGACCTTGCTGCAACCCTCCCTGAAACTGCCTCCCGACCCCAATTCCTTTGACTCTCGGACCCAACGAACGTCATGAAACTGAATAAGTGTTTAGAAGGCTGTTGTCTGAGTTTAGGCCTAAACCCTAAAAGGAATAGGTTTGGGTGGCTTTGCCGCCTTGGTGGGAGAAAAGTGTTAGATGGCCTTCCACAATCGGGCCAATGCTGCTTGGCGTGGGGTGGGAGAAAAGTGTTAGATGGCCCTCCACAATCGGGCCAATGCTGCTTTTCGCACCTCACGAAGCTTTCGAGCTTGTTCCGAAACCTAACCTTCACAGCATCTACGCCCTATCACAGCAAACCCTAAACCCTAAACCCTAAAATTTAAGAGCCTCCGGCTCAAGACGCCGACCCCGCTGGAGCATAGTTGAAAGGTTTAAACGCGCTCGTCAGCTCAAAGGATGCCAAAAGTTGATTTGCTTGGGCCTCTGTGAGACGTTGGGGGGGAGGGGGGGGGAGGGGGGGCAGGGGGGGGGGGGGGGGGGGGGGGGGGGGGGGGGGGGGAGGGGGGGCCTGCTGGGTTTTATTCCTGTGCGAAACCGCCTATGGTCCGTGAGTTTATGCGGTGTGGGTGGCCTGGCCCTCCATGGAAAAGCTGCCCGGGTACCCCCCCCTACCCCCCCCCCCCGCGTTTTGGGGGGGTAAGGAGGGAAAGAGGGAGGTTTTCACCTCCTTTTCCCATCCAACACGCCGCCAGGGTCGGCGGACCCTAAACCCTAAACCCTAAACCCTAAACCCTAAACCCTAAACCCTAAACCCTAAACCCTAAACCCTAAACCCTAAACCCTAAACCCTAAACCCTAAACCCTAAACCCTAAACCCTAAACCCTAAACCCTAAACCCAACTTCAACTCCGATGCAAGCAGCGAGGTCTGGAACTTGATCAAGGGCTGCTCCGCAATCTGCCCTTGCTGTGGCTCGAAGTGCAGCCTCCTCGGGCGTCGTGTTTAGGGTTTAGGGTTTAGGGTTTAGGGTTTAGGGTTTAGGGTTTAGGGTTTAGGGTTTAGGATATGAGTTGGGGGGTGTTAGGGCTGTTAGGGATTGGAGATAGGATGTCTAGAGCTGCTGAAGTCAGGATGCCTCCCCCAGAGCCCAAAACCTGACCCGAGGGTTTGCAGATACTGCTGTTAAGGGTTTATAGGGTTTGGGTTGAGGGTGTAGGGTCTATAGGGTTTGGGGTTTAGGGTTTTGGGTTTATAGGGTTTGGGTTTAGGGTAGCTGGACGCGTAAGCTAGCCTTCACGACTGGGCATTCCCGAGACGTGGTAGCTGAATGAGTACGCTTTACACTTTTTGGGATACTTTAATCACCCTCAACCCTAAACCCTAAACCCTAAACCCTAAACCCTATAGAGCTGAAAGTGTACACTGTTGGCAGCCCCACCATGTAAGGACGCACAACATGAACAACAGGACCCCTGATCTTTGAAAACCCCAAAGCCCTGAACCCTAAGCCCTAAACCCTAAACCCTAAACCCTAAACCCCCTAGTCTCGACATCAGTGTTTGGTTCGGGGGAGCCCTCAAAGCCAAGGCGACCGAGTGGACAACCACACAGCACACCGCTGCAGCGCGAAGCCTCAGCTTGGGGTTCAGGGTTTAGGGTTTAGGGTTTAGGGTTTAGGGTTTAGGGTTTGGGGTTTGGGGTTTGGGGTTTGGGGTTTGGGGTTTGGGGTTTGGGGTTTGGCGTTTGGGGTTTGGGGTTTGGGGTTTGGGGTTTGGGGTTTGGGGTTTAGGCTTAGGGTTTTGGGTTTTGGGGTTTGAGGTTTAGGGTTTAGGGTTTAGGGTTCCCCAATTCCGTAGGGTTGGGGTTTGGGGTTTAGGGCTTTGGGGGCTTACGGTTGTAGAGGGCTTGAGCCCTAAACCCCCATTGCAACCATCAAAATACTCCTCCGAACACATCCTAATCTCTGCTAAGTCCTAAACCCCAAACCCTAAGCTCAGCTAAAAACCCCTAAATAAAATTTCGTTTCAACGTTCCAACAAGCAAGGAGCTCTTAGAGGGCCAGTGTGTGGCTCAGGGTGTTAGGTTATATGCGCAGGAAGGTTTAGGGTTCAGGGTTGAGAGGGTTTAGCAGGTTTGGGAGGTTTAGGGTCTAGGGCTCAGGGGCTTAGGACTTAGGATGGAAGGCTTGATAATTCAAAAATCTGGACTTCTAAGATTTAATTTAGGGTTGCAGTGTCGATTTTCGTTGATTCCGGCGAGTTGCCGGAGCACAGCCCAGCCCCACCAGGCCCCTTGTAGTGAGGCTCCACTGAGGGTTCTTGGGGCCTTGCTGTGTGTAGCTCTGGCCCGAAAGCCCTACACCCGAAGCCCTTAGGCCAGAGCCAAACGCCCTACGTCGGCCCACCCCCATGCCCTTGGAGCACTCCCCCCCCCCCACAAAAAAAAAAAAACACACACAAAGACGAACAAAGAAAACATTAAAACAAAATAGCTAAACATGGCTCCTTAGGATGCTCCTCTGCCTATGTGCTGTGTCGGATTAGAATTTAAAGCAGTACTAGGCTAAGGGGGTTTTATCAGGGTACGCCCCAAACCCTACATCGCAAACACACTCCAAAAACATTGAACTGCATGTTCCAGTACAAATGAATCCGCAATGTCTTCAATCAACTCCTATTAGCTCCTTTGCCTGACGATGAGGTCACCACCTGTTGCCAGCCTTCAATGGCTGGCGCGTAGCTGGAACCTGCGAGGTCGCTCTTTCTTGTGTCTGAGCAGGAGGGGGGGGGGCGGGGAAGGCACACCCCCTTCATGCTTCGCCCCCCTGGGCCATGGTTGTGTCTGCATTTGGGCTCATGTTAGTTTCACTTTGCTTCGGTGGAGGGGGGGGCGGGGGGGTTGTGAGTGTTGTGAGTGTTGTGAGTGTTGTGAGTGTTGTGAGTGTTGTGAGTGTTGTGAGTGTTGTGGGTGTTGTGGGTGTTGTGAGTGTTGTGAGTGTTGTGAGTGTTGTGAGTGTTGTGAGTGTTGTGAGTGTTGTGTTGGGCCATCGGTCAACCTCACATCATGTTTTTCTGAGCCCTAAAACCCCTAAACCCCGTAATTATGCAGACCAAAAAGGGACCATTTGCGGTCAATGGGGCGGCCATCCAGCCATCCGTATTGCAGGCCTCCTTCCGCGCGAAGAAATCCCTCAACAGACCAAGCACATCTCTGCATACACAGCAGCGAAGATTGGAGCAGGCTTAGGCTTTAGGGTTTAGGGTTTAGGGTTTAGGGTTTATACAAAACAGCGAAGATTGGAACAGGCCTCATCGGTGATGCTACAAAGTTGAGACCGGAAATGAGTTGAGCAAGTTGGAAGCCATGCAGCAGCGCAGTGTGATACATGGCATCCAACTCTAAACCCTAAACCCTAAACCTTAAACCCTAAACCCTAAACCCTAAACCCTAAACCCTAAACCCTAAACCCTAAACCCTAAACCCTGAACTGAATCCCCCATCCAACTCTATACGGTTAGGAGTTAGAGTCGAGTTGACGGTGTAGTTCAGTCTGCCCACACACCTTTGAACCGAACTATGTGGGATCAGCTTCTGCTTGGCCAGCAAGATTTTGGGGCAAGGTTCTCCAAATCCAAAATAAAACCCAAACCCTGAATCAGGTGCTGATTGCAACATCAACAGATTGACTCCAAGTCCGTGTCAACCCCAAACCCCAAACCTTAAACCCCAAACCCCTAACCAAAACCCCAAACCCTGACCCCTTAAACCCCTAAGCCCTAAAACCTAAACCCTTTGGGTTCGTGTAGGGAGATGGGATGTTGAGGGCTTCGGCCTTAGCCAGGGAGAAACGTTAACTGTTGGGAAGGGCCCGAAACCTGCTACAAAAATGGTGTAGGGTTCTAACCCTAAACCCTAAACCCTAAACCCTAAACCCTAAACCCTAAACCCATTGGGGAGGCAGCGCTGGATGCCTGTAGAAGCGCAAAGAACCACGAGGTGCCTCCTCCCCGGGTTTTCGGGTTTAGGGCGCTTGAGGGCGTTTAGGGTTTAGGGCTAGGGTTTAGGGTTTGAAGGTTTAGGGTTTAGGATTTAGGGTTTAGGGCTAGGGTTTAGGGTTTCAGGGTTTGGGGTTTAGGGTGCTTAGGGGCTTGAGGGCTTAAAGGTCTAAAGTTTGGGAGTTGAAGCTTGCTGTAACACGAGCAGGTTTGCATGGTACAGGCATTAGGACGAGGGTTTAGGGTTTTGGGTTTAGGCTTATGGGGCTGTAGGGTTTAGGGTTTAGGGCTATGTGGAGACCGAGCCTTGGGGTTAAACCCTAAACCCTAAACCCTTGAATCCTGCGGCGCACAAGAGAGGTGAGCAGACGAACCTACTTGGTTTAGGGTTTAGGGTTTAGGGTTTAGGGTTTAGGGTTTAGGGTTTAGGGTTTAGGGTTTAGGGTTCACGGTGTACGGTTCTGTGCTTGCCAAGTTCGTAGTAGGGCTGCTGCCTTGCCGGGTTTGGCATTTAGGCTGGAAGTTTGGGGGGATGAGGTCTGTTGCGGAAGCCAGATACTTCTACCGCTGTGTGGCTTAGGGCGGGTTTAGGTCCATCAGCACGGTTTAGGGTTAGGGTTTAGGGTTTAGGGTTTAGGGTTTAGGGTTTAGGGTTTAGGATTTAGGGTTTAGGGTTTAGGGTTTAGGGACCATCATCGCCAGTAGCTGCAACTGTTCGAAGCCGCCGTGGTCATGACGTCATTTGCTCAAACTGGGCTGCCCCTTATGTACTCCAGAGCTGGTCCGCTCATCATCGGTAGTAGGTTAAGTTTAGTGCAAGGTATCATTGTGTGTCAGCATTCTCATCGTGATTGGAACCCACATAAACTGTGTGACTCTAGTTTCGTCATCAAAACGAGAATGAACCCGAAACCCCAAACAACCCTCAGCCCCAAGCCCGACACCCGAAACCCTAAACCCGAAACCCTAAACCTCCCCTCCTCGCCCCCCCAACTCTTGGCCTGGCCACGCTGCTTCTCGCCGCTGGCTCTGGAGCTGCGATCCGTGTTTCTAGTGTGGTGTTCATGTTTAGGCCTTAGGATTTTGATCTGGATTTAGGGTTTAGGGTTTATGTAGGGTTTCGGGTTTAGGGTTTAGGGTATTGGGTTTTGGGTTTAGGGTTTAGGGTTTAGGTTTTAGGCTTTTGCCCAAGAGCCTAAGCCGTAAGAAGCCTTGGCACAGGAGCGTCACATGCAAGAGACTGCTGGACCCAGACCCTTTCGCCTAGAATTCTGCAACCTTGCACCCTCCAGCCCTGACTAAACCCCAAACCCGAAAGGGTTTGGGTGTTCAGCGTTCAGGGTTCAGGGTTTGGGGTTTAGGATTTGGGGTTTTAAGGTTGAGGGCGTACGGTACGTGCATACGCTGAAAGAGCAAGCTTGCGAAGCTACATGCAAAGCTTGGGCGTGACCGGCGTGGACGGCAAGTTTCCCTGACAGGCGGTACGTGGCTCGGCTTTCAGGGCCTTAGGGTTTAGGATTAGGGTTTAGGGTTAGGGTTTAGGGTTTGAGGGATAGAAGGGGTACCCTTAACCCTAAACCCTAAACCCTTTTAGCGGCCCATACTGAGGGACCATGTAACTACCCTTAGATCGGCTCGGGGTTCGGGTTTGGTGTTTCGGGGCGCCGTCTGCAGGCTGTTCTGCTAGGGAGGGTTGAGGGTTCCAAACTCGGGGTTTCGCAATCCATAAACCCTGCCTAAACCCCAAACCTTAAACCCTAAACCCTAAGCCCTAAACCCTAAAACCTCAAACCTCCACCGCAGCTAGGGGGCGGAGGCAGCTAAGGCTCGAAAAGCCCTACACCTTGACAGTGCCCCAACATCGACCTTCGCCCACCCTGTGACAGGGCCCTGAACTGAACCCTTTCATAGGGCCCTTTTAGGGCTTAGGGCTTGGACTACACTCTATGTGAGAAGGCTCCGATTGCAATCGGAACCCCAAAGGCATCACAATTTACAGAACCTCCCATATATACAGATCACAGACCCGTGTCGCTGACCCTTTGCCCCTGCTTTCAGGTTCACGGGTAGTGATCACTAGGGCTGTAATCAGTATTGCTTATAGCTTGTCTTGTTATACCCTAAATTCTGAACACTAAGCCCTAAACCCTAAACCCTAAACCGGCTACGAACCTTCATGCCAACCCCGCACCCCACACCCCAAACCATAAACCTCAAACCCACACCCCAAGCTCTAAAGCCAAAAGTCGGAGCCCTAAACCTAAACCCGAAACCCTAAACCCTGAAACCCTGAAACCCCAAACCCTAAACCCTAAACCCCAAAACCCAAAACCCCAAACCCTAAACCCTAAACCCTAAACCCTAAACCCTAAACCCTAAACCCTAAACCCTAAGCCCAAACCGCCCCCTTTGTCAAAGGCCAATATGGTTGCTTCGCCGCGGGAGCGATCGCAGGAAGGCCGGAGAGCCTGCAAAGCCTGAGTTCTTGGATCAAGGGTTGAGAGCCTAGGGTTGGGATGTTCCCCCTTACACAAACAGTCCTTAACAGTGATTATAGTGCCCCCTAAATTAGACTCCCTTTTAAGGACTGTTAGTTACTTCGACCGAAAGTGACCGAAAGTTTTACGTGTGTGCAGAATTTGGTGCCGAAGCTTTTGGGGCTTTTTGCCGGCCTTACCTTTGGGTTAATTTGCTTAATCTCGGCTTATCAGCTGTTTAGACAAGCAACTCGGAAAACTCACCATGACATCACATACACTATTTTTTTTGTCTTGAGGGTTTAGGGTTTAGGGTTTCGGGTTTCAGATTAGGATTAGGGTGTTTAGGGCTTAGGGCTTAGGGGTCCCGGGTGGCCCATTGAGATATGTAAATAGCTTTCGCTTCCTCGTTTCCGAATCATTCGCAGGTGCATGGGCCAGTGCATGGGCTCCTCAGGGTTTAGGGTTTAGGGTTTAGGGGTTAGGGTTTAGGGTTTAGGGTTTAGGGCGAGTATGTCTTTGACAGGTGCTTCCTGCTTCTCATTCGCGGAGCTCCACTACCTCTCCGCCGGGGGCCTTACGACACCATGGCATCGGGTTCAGGGTTTAGGGTTTAGGGTTTAGGGTTTAGGGTTTAGGGTTATTTGGTGATGCCCCCTTTTCTTCACCACATGGTGTCACGCGCTGCATTTCTGACATCCGTCAAAATGTTGCGGCCTCGTATGCCGATGAGTTGCTAAACCTAAACCGTAACCAGCCTTTGCTGCGTCTGAGGTTTGTGGCATCTCCGATGATGCCACGGTTCGGGAGATCCACATCCTCTTCTCAGCCTGTGGGAAGCTTATGGCTCATCCAGTGCATGGGCTAATTACTGCACCTCAACCCTGAACTTTCCTAAGCCCTACACCCCAAACATCCCAAACCCTTGAACTCTAAGCCTTAAACCCCAAAAAATCCGATCCCAAACCCTTGAACTTTCCCAAGCCCTAAACCCTAAGCGTCCCAAACCCCTAAATCCTGAACCCTGATCCCGCCAACCCATCCTATCCATCCACACCTGTGGTCATTTGGGTTTAGGGTTAGGGTTTAGGGACCCTAAACCCCTAAACCCCTAAACCCCTAAACCCTAAACCCTAAACCCCTAAACCCTACACCCTACACCCTACACCCTAAACCCTAAACCCTAAACCCTAAACCCTAAACCCTAAACCCCAAACCCTGTGAGGGGGCATGGGCCCATTTTTAGGGGATTGAGCCCCGAAGTCCGCCCCGCGGGCTTCGAGGGGTTAGGGGCCTCGGAGGTTCTGGGCATGAGAGGGCTTAGGGTTTGGACGGTTTAGGGTTTAGGGTTTAGGGTTTAGGGTTTAGGGTTTAGGGTTTAGGGTTAGGGTTTAGGGTTTAGGGTTTAGGGTTTAGGGATTAGGGTTTAGGGTTTAGGGTTTAGGGTTTAGGGTTTAGGGTTTAGGGTTTAGGGTTTAGGGTTTAGGGGTCACAGTTCAGGGGTTTCATAGCTGAACTTGATGTCTGTGCACACTGCGCTAGGCGGCTGCATGGACCCTTTTAAAAGCCTAGATCGCCCAACTTGAGTCCACAAGACTCACTAAGCCCTAAACCCATGGTTTAGGGCTCAGGGTTTAGGGTTCAGGGTTTAGGGGTTTAGGGTTTAGGGTTTAGGGTTTAGGATCTGGGGTTTAGGGTCTGGGGTTTCAGAAACTATGGCCACTTCGAAGTAGACCTGAGGCCCTGGCTACGTCTCCTCTGCCATACTGGCCGACGAAGCGTCGAAGCGCTCATACGCTCTGGTGCATCAAGGGCCGGGAGTTAGGGCTTAGGATTTGGGACTTGGTTTCAAGAAGGTTTGGCCAGGAAAACCTAGGTAAAGAGGCATGTCAACACGCGTTCTTCTTCCCGGGTCCTCATGGAATCCGCTTTTCTGGGTTCTTAAGGGAGGGCGGGCTTCAAGGGGGGTAGGTAACCCAAGGTTCCATAGTACGCCCCACCACTCCCTGAGCCTCCACAAGCGTCCCAAGGTTCTATAGGTACCTACACCCCATGAACCCCCCTCCCTTAAGAACCCTATAATTGACGGTCATTCGGTCCCTAGACCTCAATATGCCAAAAGAATAGCAACTCCTCGTGAAGCCTCGACCCCAAAATGCCCAGGCCTCATAGAAGGCCTAAACCCCTAAGCCCCAAAGCCACCAAATTCCACCAGAACCTAAGCCTAAACCCTTTTCCAAACCCCTAAACCCCTAACCCTAAACCCCTAAGCCCTTGAAGCCTAAACCCATAATCCCTAAACCCTAAACCCTAAACCTTAAACCTACACCCTAAAAGCCGCAACCAAGCCGCCCCCGGCAGGTGCAGTTCGAAGATGCCGATCGTGCCTTACAGGTGAGCCGTCAATACGTGGCGTGGTCGTTTAGGGTCTAGGGTCGAGGGTCTAGGGTCTAGGGTCTAGGGTTTAGGGTTTAGGGTTTAGGGTTTAGGGTTAAGGGTTAAGGGTTTAGTTCAGGGTTTACCCAGTCTAAACCCTAAACCCCGAACATTGGACAGTTTCAAGGGTGCAGGAGGTGTGGGGCGTATCATTCCAAAGGACCTAGAGATGAGAATGCTTAATGTCTTACTTCGCCTTTAGTTGAACTTTACACTTTTGGGTTTCCTTATGTAGTAGGAATCTTAAAGTTCAATTTGAACTTTACACTTTCTGGGTTTCCTTATGTAGTAGGAATCTTAAAGTTCAACCTTTTTTTGGGTTATTGGAGAAGTAAGATGTTGTTGACTGACAAGGTGTTTTGTTTCCGGGCTTCCGCGACTGCAGCAGATAAACCCGAAAACTGCCACTTGTAGGACTCCGCCCTAAACCCTAAACCCTAAACCCTAAACCCTAAATCCGTACCATCGTCTTCCTTATTGTCTGTTGGTATGCTTGGGGGGCTAATCCTGAACCAAACCCTAAATATAGCATAGGCAGATTGTGGGCCGACACAGTGGTCTTCGCATCTTTTCCATGTGCGATTATGGTCGTCTGATTCCCGAGAAACACACGGCTTACGGTTGAGGATTTAGGGTCCCTTAACCCTAAACCCTTAACCCCAAACCTCCGAGCCCTTGCCTCCTTGTGTCTCAGAAAGCCGGGAGCCGCGAATCCCAACCCCACCCCCTCAAAAGACCCCCCAAACCCTAAACCTTACCTAGGGGGGTAGGTAATTAGGGTTTAGGGTGTAGGGTTTAGGCTTTAGGCTTTAGGCTTTAGGCTTTAGGCTTTAGGCTTTAGGCGTTAGGGTTTATAAGGTTTAGGGTTTCGGGTTTCGGGTTTAGGGCCTCCTAAGCCCTGAGCCTGCTCGGTCTATGGAGCTCTCGATCTCTCGTTACTGCAGCCTTTGCTTGCCCCCCCCCCCCCCACTCGCAGTCTCGCCCTTCACCGCAGAGTGGGCAAGGGTGGAGAATCCCCTACAAGCCTTGAGCCTTTGTGCCAGAAGAACTTGGACAGCAGCTGGACCTGCTGATGGCGGGGGCGGAAGAAGCCCTGTGCCCAGCGCGTGTTTTGAAGCCTATGTCAGGGAGATCGCGGGCAGGGAGATGTCCACGGATGCGATCGTCCCCCAGATCAGGAGGAACAACAACAACCGCCAAGTCGTCATGCCCCAAGACCTGAGCCCTAAACCCTAAACCTATATCCTCCTTGGGAATTGTTTTTATTTTTGTTTATATAAAACCCAAGAGAATATTAAAAACAATATTTTTCTTAAGGTTCTAAGGGGAGTATAGAAACCCTAAACCCTATAAACCCCGAAGGGCAAATCCAGAGTAACTTCTAGGATTGAATGCGCAAGGTAAGGGTTTAGGGTTTGGGGTATAGGCTTGAGGGTTTAGGCCGCGGAATTGACAGTCGAACCGCGGGAATGAAATCGAGCAAGATGCGCAGAGGGAAGCTGGGTACATTTTCCTTGATGTGGTAACCGTAAACCCGAAGTCCTAAATCCTAAGCACGAACCCCGAATTCTGAACCCGAAACCCTACACTGTTCGGAGTCTGTTTCAAGCGTCAAAGTAAGACCTTACATGTGCAACTGCGGCTGAAGATACATCTTCCTAAACCCTAACCCTATACCCTAAATCCTAAACCCTGCAGACATACGGGGCTTCGGCTTCAAGATCCTGAAACTCTAAGTCTAAACCCAAGAAAAACGCCCTACCCTAAATCGAACCCTATAAACCCACAAGCCTAAACCCTACACATCCTAAGCCCTCAACACCCGAATCGCTTCTGGTTGAGGGTTTGGGTTGAGGGTTGAGGGTTTCGGGGTTTAGGGATACCCGTTAACCCGAAGCCCCAAGGCCTATAACCCTCTCTAAACCCCCTCACCCCCCAAACCCACCCTAAACCCTAAACCCTAAACCCTACACCCTAAACCCAAGCGCACTCACAGGCCTCCGCATCGCGCCAGGGCACATGCTGGGAGGACCGCTTTAGCGTGGTTGTTGTTGAGGGTTCTGGAATTAGGGTTGACTGGACCTCCGGAGTTTCAAAGGTCGTTGGGCTTGCTTTTGATGGTTGTGAGGGTGGAGGGCTTGTCGTTAACCTTTGGCGTTGATGTTGGGGTTGGAGTCTAAACTCTAAGCCCTCAAACCCAGGGGGTTGTTGAATTTAGGGCCCTAGTTCAACCCCAAGCGGTTTGGCTGTGGAAGGGTTGAGGGTGGTTCAGGGTTAAACTCAAAGCCTGAAATCTGAGCCCTGGGGGAGAGTCCAGGGTTCTAGGGCTTTGGGGCTCTTGACGTTGCTTGAAGGTTTATGGTAGTCATAAGTAGAGCGATAAGAACACCAATATTCTAATCCCCAGTTCCGAATGTGAGTTGAGCTGCGGCTTGGGGTTTACGATTTCGGGTTTAGGGTTTATGGCTTTCAACGTGCAAGGTCGAGCTTACCTATGGCGCAGTATACCCGGGCCCAAGCCACCAACCTAATCCAACCGTAACAGCCCCTCCGAACCCTCGAGCTCTTCATCTCTTTCCAATCCAGATCCCTAAACCCTAACCCTAAACCCTACTCCCTAAAACCTTATAACCCTAAAACCCCTTCCAGGAAGGGGCCAGGCCCATCTCCATCGATCTCGGCAGCCCGATCACACTGGTCAGCAGCACAGGAAGGTTGAAAGCCCTCATGGGCCAACAGGCTTAGGGGAGCGCGTTCAGGGGTTTTAGGGTTTAGGGTTTAGGGTTCAGGTTTTAGGGTTTAGGGTTTGGGGTTTGGGGTTTAGGGCTAGGATTAGTGGCCTTGGTCACTCCGGGCGCTCAGGAGGTCTTGGCAAGGCTTAGGTTGACAGTGGTTTGGGTCACTCGGGTTTAGGGTTTATGGGTTAGGGTGTGCGAGACCGCTTGTAGGGGAGCAAGCCCTGCTCTTCCTGCGACCTCGCTCCCTAAACCCCCTACCTCCGCCCTAAACCCCGAATCCCCTAAACCCTAAACCTTAAACCCCTGAACCCTGAACCCCCTAATCCCTAAAAAAACCCTTAATCCCTTAAACCCCTAAACCACGAAACCCCAAAACCCTGAACCCCTTAATCCGCCACAAACACCTAAACCACGAAACCCCAAAACCCTGAACACCCCCTAATCCCCTAGAAACCCCTAATCCCTTAAACCCCTAAACCAAATCCCCTAAACCCAAAACCCTAAACCCTAAGCCCTAAACCCTAAACCCCAAACCCTAAACCCTAAGCCCTAAACCCTAAACCCCAAACCCTAAACCCTAAGCCCAAAACCCTAAACCCTAAACCCCAAACCCTAAACCCTAAACCCCAAACCCTAAACCCTAAACCCCAGGGCTCCCCCGCGGCTGAGGCGAAGTCGGCACAGCTACGTCTCCACTTCAACGCCGGGCGCAAGGCAAGCGGAGTGCGGTTTAGGGTTTAGGGTTTAGGGTTTAGGGTTTAGGGTTTAGGGTTTAGGGTTTAGGGTTTAGGGTTTAGGGTTTAGGGTTTAGGGTTTAGGGTTTAGGGTTTAGGGTTTAGGGCTGTTCAGAGTTTAGACTCGAGGGCTTTGGGTGAAAAAGCGCTTGTTCTGTTGGGTTTTGTTCGGGCTTATTCGGGGTTCGTCAGGCGAATTAGGGTTTGGCAGGGTTAGTCAAGCCGTTTTTGGTATTGTTAATACTTATTCGTCCTTCTTTGTCGGGCGGCTTGTTCAAGATTATTCGACCCTAAACCCTAAGCCCTAAACCCTAAACCCCAAACCCCAAACCCCCAAACCCTAAACCCTGGCAAGTTGTTCTGTGTCCAGAGTCGCCCCAAAGTTAGGGTGAACGAGATGATGCCCGCGGATGTGCACGGATTACGGGTTTAGGTTAAGGGTTTGGGGGTTTAGGGTTTAGGGTTTTCGGGCTTGGGTCTTAGGAACACAAAGTGCTTATCCTTCGCGGAGAACGTGCCCGTCACTGCGTTTGAGGTCAGGGCGTACAGAGTAGAGATATCAGAGAACGTACGTGTGCAGGAGCTGTGCATGAACCCAAACCCTATTTAGACCCTAAACCCTAAACCCCAGACCTTAAACCCTAAAAACGCGGGGCTCCCCGTTGTGCGAGCTTCAAAACCGTAAAGCCTTAAAACTCAAAAACCTGAACCCCATGCTACACCCAAGCAAGCCCTATTAAACCCCAGCCCTGCAACCCTGACACCCTGCTTCCTAATCAGCCCCAATAAGCCCTGCACCACCACAAACCCCAAACCCCAAACCCTAACCCTAAACCCCGAACCCCAAACCCCACTAAACCCTAAACCCTAAACCCTAAACCCTAAACCCTAAACCCTAAACCCTGCCTTGGCCAAGATGCGGAGCCCCCCGGGCTATGCCATGTCACCGCCGCGGCGGCGTCCGAGTTCGGTGGGGGTGCTCAACGGGCTTAGGGTTTAGGGTTTATATTGGGGTTTAGGGTTTGGGGTTTACGGTTTAGGGTTTGGGGTTTTCGGGTTTGGGGCTTAGGGTTTAGGGATTTAAGGGCATAATTAGGGTCTAGGCTGGGATGCATGTGCCCACATAGCAGCGACACCGTTCTCTTCACTTGGGTTGAAGCATCGGCTATGACGGGAAGTAGGGTTTGGGGTTTGGGGCTTGGGGTTTGGAATGTTGGGGTGTAGGGTTCAGGGAATGAGGGATAGGGCGCATTCTCTCTGCGAGTATATGGACACGCTGATTCAAGTAAAGCATTCCATCTGGCCGCCCTAAACCCTAAACCCTAAACCCTAAACCCTACACCCTAAACCCTAAACCCTAAACCCTAAACCGTGTTTTGAGAAAGCCTGAGCCATAAACGTTTCACCGTTAGCTTCAATAAACCCTGAAGTCTAAACCCTCAACCCTTAGGGTTTAGGGTTTAGGGTTTTGGGTTTAGGGTTTAGGGTTTCAGGTTTAGGGTTTAAGGTTTAGGGTTTAGGTTTAGGGTTTAGGGTTTAGGCTTGCAGCAAAAGGTTTCCGTGTACATTCCGAGGCCACGCCAACCCGAAACCCTTCAACTCTGAGTTCCTAACCCTTCGCCTATTGAAGCCCTCGACCCTCAGAACTAAGCCCTAAACCCTGGACCCTAATTAGACCCTAAACCCTAAACCCTAAACCCTAAACCCCACTGCACCAAAGGTGTGCAGCGGTTCTTCTGATGGCTCGCCTTCCCGTCGTGTCGGGGAGGAAGTGCAAGTCAGGGTTTAGGGTTTAGGGTTTAGGGTTTAGGGTTTGGGGTGTAGGGTTTAGGGTTTAGGGTTTAGGGTTCAGGGTTAAGGATTCCGGGTTTAGCCACACCCTTGCCCCGGAGCCCCATTGAGTCAAAGAAAAGTGTCACTTCATAGTACGGTTGAGGGTTGAGGGTTTAGGGTTTAGGGTTTAGGGTTTGGGGCAACTTCAACTCTGACCCCTAAACTGCCCTAAACCCCCAGCACCAAACCCAAAAAAGGGTCCGTGTACCCGAAGGCGCGAAACCCTAAACACCAACCCTTGACAACTCTCATCCCGAAACCCCAAACCCCCCTAAACCCTAAGCCCTGAAAAACCCCAAGCCCGTAAACCTCAAACCCTAAGCCCGAAGCCCCAAACCCTAAACCATGAACCCTAAAGCCTAAACCCTGCACCCTGAAGCTTGAAGATCCAAACAAAAATCGTAAACCCTAAGCCCTAAACAACCCCAAACCCTAAACCCTAAACCCCAAACCCCAAACCCTAAACCCTGAACCCCAAACCCCAAACCCTAAACACCCTAAACCCTAAACCCCGAAACCATAAACCCTAAAATCCCCAAGGGTGCCCTTCAAGGATGCAAATGGGCTGCCTGCGTCCCTGCGCGCGGCAAGGCGCCTACTTGGTTTAGGGTTTAGGGTTTAGGGTTTAGGGTTTAGGGTTTCGGGTTTCGGGTTTAGGGTTGGCGGCCTGGTCCTTGTGTCTGGGAGCAGGTTTCACTTGAATTGCGTGTTTTCCTCTCATGTTGGACTCGCTTTAGTGTCCAAGCCCCCCCCCCCCCCCAAAACAATTTTGGGGTTGTCGCGGATCCTCTATTGGCTGGGACGGGGGCCGGGGGTAGGGCGGCTAGGGGTCGAGGGTTGAGGGGAAGCCTTGAAGCTTGAGGGTCTAAGCTTTGCAGGCTTTGTAGCTCCCTGGCCAGGGGGGCTGCGGATTAATGCGGGGAACCGAAACAATTTTCTAAACGCGAATCAGGGGCAGCTCGTGGGCTGCTCCCTTGGAAAACTGCTTGGGGGCCTTTGTCGTAATGAAATTTTAAAAGGCGAGTTAAATAAAGCCGGACACCAGAAAATTCCGGAGTTTCTTATTCATTTTGTTTTTGCTCCCGCCCTTCATCCCCGGGCCGCGCACTTCGCATAATTACGGACCAGCCTCATGAATGGGGGCTCCCCGAAAAATGTTTCGGAAAAAAGCGCTTACAAGCAGCCCTGTAGCGCCTAAGGTCCCCTTAGAAGACGCACCCTTAATGCTAAACCCTCAACCCTGTACAGGGTTTAGGGTTTGGGTTTGGGGTTTAGGGTTTAGGGTTTAGGGTTTAGGGTACCTTGGCAGGGATGTTAGGCTTTCCGCGCCGGATCAGGATTGCGCAGCGTGGCCCAGCCAGCCCTCCGTGTCGCGGTTGCATGTCATGTGGTACCGGAGGGTTTAGGGTTTATAGGGCTTAGGGTTTGGGGTTTACCCCACTCCCCCCACTCCACTCACTCCCTCCACTCCCCCCACTCCCCCCACTCCCCCCACTCCCCCCACTCCCCCCACTCCCCCACTCCCCCCACTCACTCCACTCCCCCCACTCCCCCGCTTGTTCCCTGTTTGCGGGGTTTAGGTTCCCTCATCAACCCCTTTAAGGAAAAAAGGACATTTTTTTTGATCCTATCTTACTGGGCATCCTGGGTTCTGTTCCCTTTGCCAGGTGCAGGTGCGGGCTGCGCTTGGGATGTTTCATTGTATGGTTTTGGTGCGAGCCCAGGTGTTGAAAGCAAATGGTGATATCGAAAACGTGCACCCATACTGAAAGCAGGGTTTAGGGTTTAGGGTTTAGGGTTCAGCATCTCATGTCCAAGCATTCACTAGTGAAGCTCGCTACTCTGGTATTGAAAATCTACCCACCCACCCATTGGATCCCATAACATTAGGAAAATATTTTAGTGTCCGAATTTCTTTTAATCAAAATGATAAGCCCTAAATCCTAAAGCCCAAGGCCAGTGGCCCTAAACCCTAAAGCCCATGGCCCAAAGAATCCGAAAGCCCAACGCCCAGTAGGCCCTAAAACCTAAAGCCCAGGTCCAGTAGGCCCTAAAACCTAAAGCGCAAGGCCCAGTAGGCCCTAAAACCTAAAGCCCAAGGCCCAGTAAGCCCTAAAACCTAAAGCCCAAGGCCCAGCAGGCCCCAAAACCTAAAGCCCAAGGCCCAGTAGGCCCCAAAACCTAAAGCCCAAGGCCCAGTACCCTAATGCCTAAAGCCCAAGGCCAGTGGCCCCTAAAACCTAAAGCCCAAGGCCCAGTGGCCACTAAATCCTAAAGCCTAAGGCCCAGTAGGCCCTAAAACCCAAAGGCCAAGGCCCAGTAAGCCCTAAATCCTAGAGCCCAAAACCCAGCCAAGCGCGGGAAATGGCCCTTAGCCACGAAGAAATGACCCTTAGTCACGAAGGAATGACCCTTAGCCACGAAATGACCCTTAGCCACGAGGAAATGACCCTTAGCCACGAAGAAATGGCCCTTAGCCAGGAAGAAACGACCCTTAGCCCACGAATGTGTACAGGGTTTAAATATACAAGGTAAGAGAGGTTTGGGGTTTAGGGTTGAGGGTTGAGGGTTTATAAGTGAGACACCAAGCCCCAAACCCCAGACCTTGGGATCTTCCACCTTCTAACAGTCCTTTTCTAGGGATGGGGCCCTACCGTACTAAGGACTGTACATCCCAACCTAGACCCTAAACCCTAAATCCGAAACCCATGTTCACCCCGCACTGGGAGACCCCTTGTGAAACCGCACACTGGCAGAAATCGCATCCCTGATGCCCCGCATCGAAAGAAGTATCGCGACGCAGGTACTGAAACTATGAACCCTAAACCCAAGTTTTTCATCGCGGCACACACACCCCCCCCCCCCCCCCCACCCCCCCCCCCACCCCCCCCCCCACCCCCCCCCCCACCCCCCCCCCACCCCCCCCCCCCCACCCCCCCCCCCCCACCCCCCCACCCCCCCCCCCCCCCCCCCCCCAACCCCCCCAAAACCCCCCCAACCCCCCCCCCCCGGGTCAGTTTTTAGATAGAGTGGAGTGACACAGCACAGTAAAGTGGGTTAGAAGGTATTCCAACTTAGGTAGGATGGGGGTGTACGAAAACAGGGGACCCCTAGAGTCTTAGAGTAGACCCTACATAGTAGGACCCCCTTATAACAAGGAGCCCAATAGGGTTGCCCCAAATGTCGTAAACCCTAAGCCCTAAACCTTGAAACCCTGGGTTCAGGGTTTAGGGTTTAGGGTTTAGGGTTTAGGGTTTAGGGTTTAGGGTTGAGCAAGGTGCGCGGGATCTCCCTGTACCTGAGACATGCACCACAGGTCACCAAGCTCGCCGTCACGGCCCAAGATGGAGGCCTCGGCTGTGATGTGAGGTTTAGGGTTTAGGGTTTAGGGTTTGGGGTTTAGGGTTTAGGGTTTAGGGTTTAGGGTTTAGGGTTTGGGGTTTGGGGTTTGGGGTTTGGGGTTTGGGGCTTGGGGTTTGGGGTTTGGGGTTTGGGATTTGGGGTTTAGGCTTTTGTTTTGTGATTTTTTTTTGGCGCTGGCCTTACCCTCAACCCTAAACCCTAAGGGTTCAGGGGGTTGGGTCTTGGGCTTGTTGCTGGTTCTCAGCTTGTGTGGTTTGCGTTGCTGCCGCAGCTCGCTCACCTCGACCACGCCTCATGTAGCAACACACAGCAAGCACCCAAACGTCCATGTCTTCATTGAAATCCCAACTTTGGCACCCCAAACCCCAAACCCTAATTCATCCTCTGAACCCTAAACCCTAAATTCCAATTTTTGGGGTGGACCCAGGGGACCGAACAAACCCAAAAAAATTGGGATCGTCTATATGAATTAGCCTATGTTACTGTAAAATTGGTGGTAGCCCTAAACCCTACCCCTAAACCCTAAACCCTAAACCCTAAACCCTAAACCCTAAACCCCCTCCAGGCCTGCCGCGCGCGCTTGGACGCGGCCCTTGCCAAGAAGAAGATGGCGGAGCTCGAGGCCAGTTGGGGGTTTAGGGTTTAGGGTTTAGGGTTTAGGGTTTAGGGTTTAGGGTTTAGGGTTTAGGGTTTAGGGTTTAGGGTTTAGGGTTGTGAAAAGGGTTTACGCTCTCGGGCTTCGGGTTGCGGGTTTATATTTAGGTTTTCGGGTTATTAAGCCCTACGCCTAACGCCAGTTTCTCCTGGGTTGGTTGGCACCCTAAACCCTAAACCCTAAACCCTAAACCCTTTTTGTGGGGGGGAAAGGGGGGGGCTCAAGTTCAGGAAAGACCCTTTTTTTAGTAGCCCTAGAGACCCCGAGGGCCATGGTGGATCTTTGTAAATGTTTGGGTAAGGCTTTGTTGGTTGTGCGGATTGCAACGTGTTGCACCCTAAACCCTAAACCCTGAACCCTAAACCCTACGACTGGAGAGGAGAAAGGGAGGGGAGAACAGAAGAAATGCATGGAATTCGTGGCAGGCGAAGCAACAAAATGCAGGCAGATAGACCGAGTTCGGGGGCGTTCCGAAAAAAGGGGTACGTACCCTTTATTATTTTATGATTATTTTCTTTTGGGGGGGTCCCTTTCAGAAAATTCTTTTCTATTCAGGGTATATAATCCTAAACCCTAAACCATACATAAAAGGGGTACCCCTATTTTGGGAAATGCCCTGTGAATGAACGATGACACACATCAGGAAAGGATAGGCGACGACCATGGTGAGAGAGAGAATCTTGGGCAGTTACATCTAGGGTTTGGGGTTTAGGGTTTAGGGTTACGTGGGCCCTTAATATGGCCCCTTACCTCCCTTTACAGGGTTCTGATGTACGGGCCCGTGGGTTGTATAGGGTATATAAGGGATATATAAGGGGTCCCCGTTTAGGGTCCCATACTAAGGGACCATGTAACAAGCCTAAGATAGAACGAAGAGGGAAGACAAAAAAGGCAATCCAGGGCCCAGAGCCCAAAAGTGGAGAAGTGAACATCCTTCTCAAACTGCTAACTTCTCCTGCCTCCTCTGCTCAATCTCACCTCTTTCCTCTACCCTTGTCTTCAGTCGTCTTTATGTTCTAAGCAAAGTGTGGAAGGAGAGGGGAGGGGGAGCTGCGTTTCTCTGAACTCATAGCTTTCCACCCTTGCAACAAACAAGATGAAGAGGTTTAGGGTTTAGGGTTTAGGGTTTAGGGTTTAGGGTTTAGGGTTTAGGGTTTAGGGAGTGAAAGAGGAGAAGTACTCATCCTGCTGTATCTTTGCCGGAAGCCTCAGTTGTCTTCTCCCCTTGCGTTCTTCCACTTCCCTCTAAAGCTGATAAACGAAACAGAAAAAGGAATGGAGCGGGGAGACTATCGGAAAGACACGGAAAAGGAAGGGAGAGCGACAGGTCGACTGGTTTCAAAGTTGGAGTTTCGAATCGACGGCAATCGGGAAGGAGAAGAGGAGACAAGGGAAGGTGGAGGAGAGGGAGAGAGCGAGGAAACAACAACAAACAGCCATGATAAGTTGCACAAGGGTTTAGGGTTTAGGTTTAGGGTTTAGGGTGAGAGAAGACCGGGAGACAAGATAGAAGCACAGGGGCTATGATTCTGGTTGAGGTTGTTGAGTCTCAGTGTTTGCTTTACGGGCAAGTTGTTGGGACGCAGGAGCTTCCTCCCAAGTTCAAGTCTGCGTTGAATACCTCAAACGTTAAACCCTGTACTTAGACCCTAAGCCCTATACTTAAACCCTAAGCCCAAAATTCTGACCCAACATTTAACGCCGAATTCACCAATCTAGTTTGGTAGGCCAGAAAACTGCTTGCCCTAAGGGTCCATGTACCTACATGGCATATACTTATGCACTAAAGCTACTCTATAGGGACCCCTTGAAGGCCCAAATATAAACCCTAAACCCTAAACCCTAAACCCTAAACCCTTTGGGTTGGAAGGCCGCCAGTTCGCATCCCAAAAACGTTAGAACACCATGTGCAGCCTCGCTGTGTTTAGGGTTTAGGGTTTGGGGTTTAGGGTTTAGGGGCTAGGGTTCAGGATTTAGGGTTTAGGGTTTAGGGTGTTTTCTGAGCCCCCCTGGGAGGATCCAAAGAGTAGATCCCACTATGGGTGCCTAAGAATGACGCACTAGTAGCATAGTGTACTACTTGCCCTTTAGGGTTCAGGGTTTAGGGTGTCTGTGGTCTCGCTGTGTAAAGCTTATGCTGAGACACGCCTGGCTTAATCTTTGAGATAAGTATCTGACTACTCATGCCCAAAATTACACCCTAAACCCTGAATCCTAAACCCTGCGCGGACCCCAACTCTCCCTAAACCCTAAACCCTAACCCTAAACCCTAAACCCTAAACCCTAAACCCTAAACCCTAAACCCTAAACCCTAAACCCTAAACCCTAAACCCTAAACCCTAAACCCTAAACCCAGCAGCAGGAAGCTCTTCAAGAAGGTCTTGAATTGGGGCCGGGGCCTCCGTGCAGCTTTGCCCTTAAGAGATCACAAGCTGCGCATGCTGCTTCCTTGCGGTTTAGGGTTTAGGGTTTAGGGTTTAGGGTTTAGGGTTTAAGGGTTTAGGGTTTACGGTTTAAGGGTTTAGGGTTCACGGTTTACAGTTTACGGGTTACGGTTTACGTTTTACGGTGTACGGTTTACGGTTTACGGTTTGGGGTGGTTTAGGGTTTGGATTAAAGTATCCTCTCAGAATCCCTATTATGAAGGACTGTTAGTATAAGGGGGAACATCCCAATAAGTAAGTATAAACCCCACAATCCAAAGCACGGAGCCCTGAAGACGTAACTCGGTCGAGTTTCTCGCCCTACACCCTAGGAAAAGAGGTCAGAACTTGTCATTAAGGGGGTTTAGGGTTTATAGGGTTTAGATTCATTGCTTGAGGTTTAGGGTTTAGGGCCCTCAGCCCCCCAAGCCCTAGACCCTGAACCCTGAGTCTCTCCCTGCAAAAGCAAGGGAGAGCCAAGCAGTTTAAGGGTACGAAGTAAGGGTATGAAGGAGAGGGCCTGCATGGGACTTCTTCGCAGCACGTCAGTGGGGTTTAGGGTTTAGGGTTTTGGGTCCCAAGTACTGCTCCCGAGGTTCCCAATTGGCAGATAAGCCGTTCGGACCAATCTAAGGGAAGTTTGATGGTCCCTCATGATGGTCCCTTACCTTCTTTAAAGGGTTCTGAAGTACGGGCCCTTCGGGTTTTATAAGGTATAGAAGGGGCATGGACGGGTTCCCCAATTAAGGCTCCAGATCAAGGGACATGCAACTACCCTATAAGATGTCCTCAAGAAAGATCAAACTGGAGGAACTGAGATCTTAGCTGGCCCTACGAGCCCAAGCTTCCCGCAGAATTCAGAATCTTTCATCAGAGCACACAAGGGAGGCCTTAGAATGTATGTTCCTACCGATCGAAAGCACAATCGGACATTTTCGCGACATAGCAAAGCTGAAGGCCTTGTGGAAGCATCACAGGAACCCTTGTGACCCTTATAAGCCCTAAACACTAAACCCTAAACTTTCCCTAAACCCTAAACCCTAAACCCAGTTGCTAGTCAGGGAAGAGTTGCCTCGAGGCAGTGCGGCACGCATCCTTTGAAATGATTTGTAAGTGCAAGCGAACCCTAAACCCTAAACCCTAAGCCCTAAATCCTAAACCCTAAACCTAAACCCGAATGCCTGCCTGCCTGCCCATGACATGAGTTCGATAGGACAGTGGAAATGCGGCATTGGCATGCTATTGAACGTGTCCGTGTAGTTGATGAAACACAACACTGCGTACATAGCTGCGTGCATGCATATGGGTACATATGTGTGTGTGCCTGTGCGGGCACCTCGGTCGTGAAATTGGGTCGAAAGACAATGACGCTTGACGTTAAACCCGAAACCCTAAACCCTAAACCTAAACCCTTTACCCGAAACCCGAAACCCGAAACCCGAAACCCGAAACCCGAAACCCGAAACCCGAAACCCTAAACCCTAAACCCTAAACCCTAAACCCTAAACCCTAAACCCTAAACCCTAAACCCTAAACCCTAAGCCCAAACACATAATTCCCTCAACCCTAAAGCCGTAAGCAACAACAAAATCGGCCCGGAGGCCGCCCGTCCCTGGCCGGCGCAAAGATTTTGCAGCAGTTGCGCTGTCTGCCGTAGCACCGACATTGAGGGGGGGTAGGCTTTACATGCACCCCCCCCAAAGTACGCAAAAAATATCTCGAACACCACAAGAAAAAGGCCATTATCTCACATATTTTGGGTGTTCAGGTAAGGTTTAGGGCGTTTAGTGTTTCTAGGTTAAGCTGACAAACTACAGGGCTTGCGCGATTTTCAGGCTGTGTAGGGTTGGGCGCTCTGTGCGTTCCGTTACCAATGGTGGAGGAGGCTGCAACGCCGGTTTAGGGTTTAGGGTTTAGGGTTTAGGGTTTAGGGTTTAGGGTCTAGGGTTTAGGGTTTAGGGTAGGGTAACAAATTGCCTGGTCTTGTAAGCATGAGCACGTCCACCTCTGTATGGGGAAGCCTTGAAGCGTCTGAGGGTTTTCCGCGAAGACTCACGTTTCACAAGCAGACTGGGCGAACGTCTACTCCTTCAGTGCGGCGCGAAGACGCACTATACTGACCGAACTGCAAGGACTGTGCACGTAGCGTTATGAAGATGGGGACCTCTGCCATCAGAGAGTACCCTATAAGGCACCATTTGTCACCAAAGTTGTGCCTTAGGGTTTAGGGTTTATAGGGTTAATAGAGCTTAGGGTGCCCGCCCCAAGCAAGTTTTGTTGTCCGCAAATCACACTTCCGAGATTGAGGGTTGATGGGGTTCACTGACATTCCAAAGGCTTTCGGACGCGGACCTCTACCAAGCGAAGGAGGCACAGCTGGGGTCTGGGAGTATACTTTAATGTGTTTGTTTTTTGGTTCTGGGTTCCTCTCATAGCTACTTAGTACCTAAAGCATATGTACTTTCTTTCCTATCATAGCTACTTAGTACCTAAAGCATATATACTTTCTTTCCAGGGTGTTACTCCAAAGTAGGGACAGGAAGTTTCATTTGTTCCTCAAGTTGCTTCAGGTGATGTAATTGCAAGGACACGGGGTCCACGGCCTTGGCACGCCTATCTCTACGGGTTTAGGGTTTAGGGTTAGGGTCGAGGGTTTAGGGTTTAGGGTTTAGGGTTTAGGGTTTAGGGTTTAGGGTTTAGGGTTTAGGGTTTAGGGCGCTCTCCATGCATCACGTGTACTTTACAGGCTTAGCTATCTTTTTGTTTGCGCTCCAACCTTCGCTCGCGCTGTGTACATGAGGTGTCTTAGAGATACTACCCCAGAGTTCACCTAGGCCTTCTAGGATTCCATGCAGACATGAAAAGAAGCCCTGATCGACTCCGGACATTCCGGTTCCATCTACGTCGAGCCAACGTTCAGGGTTTAGGGTTTATATAGGGGTTTAGGGTGGGGCTCATCATCGGAAGTAAAAAGTGTGTCTTGTTGAAGGGCTTTTCATACTCCACGAAATCTGAGTCCTACAACACATTGCTGACTTCAGTAACGTAGTTGCCCTAAATTCAACCGAAAGAACCATACAAGTATCCTGCAGGCGAATGGTTCGAACACGCACACACAGTGCTTCCCCAAGTTCCGCAGGTTTTGCAGAAAAATCGGCATCGCCTGGGAGTGCGGCAAGCACTATTCACTCTGCAGAAGACAGAAGACGAAGCAGCGAGTTGCTACGCCCTTAGGTTTCAACTGCTACCACGACTACTACTACTGCTACTACTATTACTACTACTACTGCTACTACGCGCCAAAGTCCAGCATAGGGTTTAGGGTTTAGGGTTTAGGGTTTAGGGTTTTGGGTCTTGGGTTTTGGGTTTAGGGGGGTTTAGGGTTTAGGTTTAGGGTTTAGGGTTTAGGGGTTAGGGTGTAGGGTTTAGGGTTTAGAGTTTAGGGTTTAGGGTTTAGGGTTTAGGGTTTAGGGTTTAGGGCTTGTTTTTGCCACCGAGCTGACCCCCTCTGGGATCACTCCAGGGTTTAGGGTTTAGGGGTTAGGGTTTTTTGGGGTTGAGGTTTAAGTTTTGGGTTTAGGGTTCAGGGTATTTGGGCTTAGTGTTTAGGACGCCAGAAACATCGCGCCTGCGCACCTGCAGACAAAGAGCGCGGGCAACCCGGCCCCCTTCCAAAATTCCGGAACCCAGCGAAGACCGCAGAGGTGGTCGTTTATGAAAAAAGAAGGTGAAAACAGACAATGTTTGCGAACGTCCCATCTGCGGAAACATCGCGCTTGCACTTGTTTTGTGTACCTCCAGAAAAAGAGCGCGGGCAAACCGCAGCTTTGCACCATACTACTACTACTACTACTACTACTACTACTACTACTACTACGACTACTACGACTACTACGACTACTACGACTACTACGACTACTACGACTACTACGACTACTACGACGACGACTACTACTACTACTACTACTACTACTACTACTACTACTGCTACTGCTACTGCTACTGCTACTGCTGCTGCTACTGCTACTACTGCTACTACTACTACTACTACTACTACTACTACTACTACTACTACTACTACTACTACTACTGCTACTGCTACTGCTACTGCTACTGCTACTGCTACTGCTACTGCTACTGCTACTGCTACTGCTACTATGCTACTACGACGACGACTACTACGACTACTTCTAGGGCTTAGGGTTGAGGGTTTGGCTTAAGGGTTTAAGCACAGGGCCTGCATTTGGGGCTGTGAAACAAGCCTTCTTGGGAATGGGAATGTGTGCTTGACTTGGAGGTTCATGGTACTTACTTACCCAATTTTATCTGTACTTACAAACCAATTATCACTCTATTAGGATACTTAAGGGGCTTATAAGCAGGTTATATGTGCACTTATAATTCGGTTATAAGTAGCCCAAACCCTAACTTATAATCTGGTTATAAGTACCCTGAACCTCCAAGTATGTTTGGGGCGCGTTGCGGGACTACCTCGAACCCAATAGCCCCTCAGCCTAAAACTCCCGATGCCCAGGGCCTCTACCCCACTATTTGGGGTTTAGGGTTTAGGGTTAGGGCTTAGCTTTATTCTGTGAGCCTTAACCCTGATCAAGGTTGAGTTTCTAGGGGTTATAGGGTTTGGGTTTATGGTGGTCCGGGGTCTAGGTTTAGAACCTCGAGTTCTGGGTTCAAGTCTTCCCCAAGAAGCCCTAAACCCATACAACACTACAACCCCTCAACCCTAAAAACCCGACAACCCGAACCCTAAGCCCTGCAACCCTAACTCCCAAACCCCCCAAATACCTGCTGGTTTAAGTTTAGCCTACACCCTAAACCCTAAACCCTAAACCCCAAACCCTAAACCTCATCACAGACCTCAAGTCAGGCCGATGCCTGGAAGAACTTGCAGGTGCACCCGAGGGTTTAGGGTTTAGGGTTTAGGGTTTAGGGTTTAGGGTTTAGGGTATAGGGTTTAGGGTTTAGGGTTTAGGGTTTAGGGCACACAAAAGTTGCTAAAGCCTTCAGCCCGCTAGGGTTTCAAGCAGGGTTTTAGGGTTTGAGATTTAGGGGGTTCAGGGTTTTTGGGGTTTAGGATGTCATCTCTAATTAAACCTGGCCCTCAAACCCTTCATCCATCCTGCTTTGAAGCCTGAACCTTAGCCCGGAGACCCCACACCCTCAACGCCAAAGCCCGAACCCTACATCTCACAGTAAGGCGATTTCGAAGCCCCTTGAGAGTTCCTGGGACACCGGCACATGTTCTCGTGGCTCGAAAGGTGCCCTCAAACTCAGTATTCTAGGGTTTGGGGTTTAGGGTTTAGGGTTGAAAGCCTCATGGTAAGCCGGCCGAACAGCCCTAATCCCTTTGCCCTTGTATCTATAAGCCCATGGACCACAAGGTTGCGATTTCAGCCTCTCCCATTGCACCCATCTTGGAGTTCATGGTTCCTTAACAAAACAGTTTGGAAAGAAGTGTGTGACCCTCTTTATAGGAACTCCTAAACCCTAAACCCTAAGCGCATTATGCTAGCCCAACCCTGACTTGTTAGCTGAGTGGTACCCTTTTGCCCTTGTTAGGCTCTGGGCTTCCATGTAGAAGTAACCAGCCCAATGGGTACCCTTGTTACGGTATGGTTACTGGGCTAGCAGGCTAAACCCTAGTTCCTTAATCGCAACCCAGTGGAGGATGACCAAAGTCGGGCACCGAGTATGGAGGTGGCATTGGATCAGGCGAAGGCACATGGAGGTCAGGGTTTAGGGTTTAGGGTTTAGGGTTTAGGGTTTGGGGTTTAGGGCATTTTGGACGTTTAGGAGGGGGTTCAGGCTTCAGAGTTTCAGAGTTTACGAACCCGAAGCCGCTACACCCTAAGCCTCCCCACACTGAACAGGGCCAAGGGGTATGATTTCAGAGGTTCTGCGTGTAGGGGCTTCGGCCTCATGAGATTAGGGTTCCGGGTTTATCGCAGTTCGCTGGTACAGGGGTTTAGGGCTTTGGGTAGCAGTAGTGTAGGGTTCAGGGCTTGTGTTAGTTTCCGGCTCTGGTCTCAGGGTTCAGGGATTCGTGTTTGATCTATAGCCGTCGGTTTTCAGAGGCCAGCTAAAGGACGAACAAACCAGGGTTTTGGTTCGGATTTTTGGCTGAGCTTTGGATTACTATACTTTGAATACTCTTTTTGGTTTTGTGTTCCCATTATAGCTACTTATACCTAAAAAGTATATACTTTTCTTTTCTGGGTCTACTCCAGAGGTAGGTTGGGTTTATTGCGTCTAGTCCTGTGGGGTTATGTGAAGGTGTTCGGAGAAGGCTGGGAGGGAAGAGTGGAGGACGCATCGTGGACACCCTAAACCCTAAACCCTAAATCCTAAACCCTAAACCCTAAACCCTAAACGACGAACAAAACAGGGCTTTGGTGTAGTTTGAAGGGCGCTGGCCGTTCAGATTCTGAGACGCGTCGCAAAGAAGCCCTAGACATAAACTGCAAGCCCTGCACCACCGAAGCGATAAAGCACATAACATAAAATCCCACACCTGGGATGTTCTCCCTTTTATACCAACAGTCCTTAATCGGGATTATGATAGGGGGTACCGGGTACTAGAATCTCCGATTAAGGACTGTTAGTATAGCGGGGAACATTCCAATCCCAGACCCTAATCCTCCCTAAGCCCGGTTTAAGGCCTAACCCTTACGTAGTCGAAACCCTAGACTTCAACGCTAAGCCCGCAGCCCTACACCCAAACCGAGCTTTCAGTATTAGGGTTCAGGGTTTAGGGTTTCGGGTTTAGTTTTTGGGTTTTAGGGGTCAGAGGGAGATTCGGGTCTGAGAGTTACCCGTAATCCTAAACCCTCAACCCCTAAACGCAAAAATACCAAGGCCCACTGGCACCAAAACGCTTTGCATCAAAGCCTCTTGCATGTGGGGGTTTCCGAAAATGCAGGGGTACATTTTGGGGGTTCCTTTAAGGGGATTCTATCCGTTAAGGACTCAATGTTTCGGGGATGAAGGTTTTGGGTTCAGGGCCCAAAGTTTAGGGTTTAGGGCTTAGGGCTTAGGGCTTAGGGTTCAAAGTTCATAGGGTCTAGGCTGGCTTGGATACCCAAAAGACAAAAAAAACAACCGCCTTCTGGCTCAGGCTGTGCACTTGCACGGAAATTTAGCTGTCTAGCATCGCAATTTCCCCACCTTTTGCGGCTTTTTGCACCAACCTTTGGGCATGCCAATGGTGATCCGCAAGACCTTTGTGAGCCTGGAGGCGTCATGGGTTTGGGGTTTAGGGTTTAGGGTTTAGGGTTGAGGGTTGAGGGTTGAGGGCTTAGGGCTTAGGGCTTAGGGTTTGGGATCTGTCTTAAGTTGGGGATCTCTTTTTCGGGACCCGACTGTAGCTGCGGTGAAGGCACTTACTCGGTCTATAAGTAACTCTACGAGTGCATAGACCCATTCGGTCGAGCGTTTGGGTTTTTTGCGTTTGGGGTTTAGTTGGGGTTCAGGGCTGACGGTTCAGGGTTCAGGGTTTAGGGGGTTGGGGGGTTGAGGGTTGAGGGTTAGGTAGGCGCGGTCGAACGCCACGGGATACACAGTGCAAAGCAAATGAAGCACGCTCGGTTGACTTGCAAACCCTAACCCTAAACCCTAAACCCTAAACCCCAAACCCTAAACCCTAAACCCCAAACCCTAAACCCTAAACCCTATCAGATACATCTTCAAGAATCAACCTCGGAGGAAGGAAGCTGCACGAGTCCAGAAGCAGAGGGTTTAGGGTTTAGGGTTTAGGGTTTAGGGTTTAGGGTTTAGGGTTTAGGGTTTAGGGTTTAGGGTTTAGGGTTTAGGGTTTAGGGTTTAGGGTGGACACGCGATGTCAGTTTGCCAAGCTGTTTGGGGTTTCGATTTTTTTCGACAACCGCGTGGGAGGAGTTGCACTGCTGCAGGAAAAAAACGTTCCCCCCCAAAAAAAACACAAAAACGTTTTAGGCGTTCATTGAGTCCCCAAGGGCCCCGCCTAAAGTCCCAACCCTAAACCCTAAACCCTACATAAGTCAAAGCCCCGCCTGTCCGCAGAGGAGACGCCCGTCAGCATGCCCCGGGTAAAGAGCATGCCAGACTTGTATGAAACGGATCTCGACGTGCAGGAGCCGGCTGTAGGGTTGGGGTTTAGGGTTTAGGGTTTAGGGTTTGGTGTTTGGGGTTTATGGTTTGGGGTCTGGGGTTTGGTGTAGATGCCGTGCAAGCTCGTATCAGGTTGTGTAGTCCATGGCGTATGCTAGAACACGCTGTAAACTGATGTCCCGAACCCGAGAGACCCTACAAACCCCCTAAACTCCATAAAAAGCCCTGAAAACCCCTTAAGGCCTTAAGCCTTTTGCAACCCTGATGAACCCTACACCCTACATGGCAGAACACTACCCTCAGCCTGGTTCCGTCCACGACGCAAGGACTTCAAGGCGCTTCAGGCACGCTTGACGCACAAGGTCACGAGTCTTGTGACTGGGACTCAAGGCGTAAGTAGGCCCCGCCCCCCCCCCCCCCCCCCCCGCCCCCCATGGCATCCCCCCCAAACCTTCCTTCCTCTTCCCCGCCACTGCGTGGCGCGGAACATGCCCCTTTGTCAGATGTCAATCCGTGCTCCCCGCCCCTAAACCCTAAACCCCTCGTGGTGCCGAGCATGGTGTACCCGACAGGCAAGCATCTAATGGTATCACAGGCGGGGGCGGGGATTGAAATCTCACCAAAAACTTGGGCTGAAATCTAACGAAAAACCTGGTTGAAGGGATGTGGACACCATGGGGGTGTCGGTGCTCTACCATGAGGGGTGGGGGGGGCATACCAGGGAGGGGGGGAGGGCTTAAACCCTAAACCCTAAACCCTAAACCCTAAACCCTAAACCCTAAACCGTCACATCGGCCCCAGCTGCAGTGCAGCCCAGGGCCCCAATGAAAGACCAAAGGATATGTGCTGGCACGTCAGGGCGAAAGCTCCAAGACTGTGCTTCCATCTGGGGCTCGAGTTCAACCCTAATTAACTAATATTTTTAAAGCCCCCCCCCCCCAAAAAAAAAAAAAAAAAAAAACAAGGCACTAATCCCAAATCAGGAAGAACTTCTTCTATTCGTTGGGGGGGGGGGGTTCTTAAGCAGTAGTAGATAAAGCTGAAAACCTGACTCTGATCTCTTTGGGGGTAAACCGCTAAACCCTAAACCCTAGAGTCGACAGGCTGACGACGATTTGCAGCACACGGCTGCGGCCGCAGGTGCGGACGCTGCAGCCACGCCACTGGCCGAGGCTGCATGAACACCACTCAGAGGGTTTAGGGTTTAGGGTTTAGGTTTAGGGTTTAGGGTTTAGGGTTTAGGGGTTTAGGGGTTTAGGGGTTTACGAAAAATAGGGGACCCATAAGATAGACCTGCAAATAGTAGGATTCCCTTGTAATACGGACCTCAATAAGGTACCCCCTATTTTCAGAGACCCCTATTTGAGCACTCAGATCCCTCCAAGTGGGTTAGGACCTCGTACTGCTTTGGTTGGATTTCGCTGGTAGAGACCTCTAGTCTTTTGGCAGTTTGTGAAGCTCGGTTTAGGGTTTAGGGTTTAGGGTTTCGGGTTTAGGGTTTAGGGTTTAGGGTGCAACTGTCCGGTTTTGGCATTAGGGTCCTGTATAGGCGATTCGACACGTACGTTCTTGGTGTTGGCATGCTCATGGTAGCCCTTGCAAGCGTTCTGAGGCATGCTTGCCCCCCAGCAGGTCGACGACCCAACAATTCTCTCAACCGATGCGGTCATGGAGCCAGCGAGCATGGTGCTGGTGTACAGCAAGACCTTTGTGAGTTTCGAGGCCTCCCCATGATCGGCTTGTACTTTGGGATGGGGGTCCAAGAATTTCTTTCAGCAATCGGAATATATCTGCGATAAAGCATACAGATGCATAGAACCAGCGGCCCTCGCGTCGGTTGACTTGCGTTTAGGGTTTGTAGGTTTGGGGTCTCTCCTTCTCATAGATAGCAGCTCGTCCCTCCTAAACCCTAAACCCTAAACCCTCAACCCTCAACCCTGAACCCTGAACTCTAAACCCTAAACCCTAAACCCTAAACCCTAAATAAGTCAAAGCCCCGCCTGTCCGCAGAGGAGGCGCCGGTCAGCATGCCCCGAGTGAAGAGCATGCCGGACTTGTACGAAACAGACCTCGATGTGCAGGAGCTTGCTGGTTTGGGGTTTGGGGTTTAGGGTTTAGGGTTTAGGGTTTAGGGTTTAGGGTTTAGGGTTTAGGGTTAGGGTTTAGGGGTTTAGGATTTAGGGTCTAGGGTTTAGGGTTTAGGGTTTAGGGTTTATCAGTTTTAGGGTTTAGGGTTTAAATAGGGTTTGCTGGGATAAGGAGCTGAAGCTGTGAAGATGAGGCGGACGCCGAAATAGCTTCGAAAGCCTCCTCAGAGGCCCAATTTCTGAGGGCCATCGAGCACTTTCCTCCCACCCTGCGCCGTCTCAGGCGGCCAAGCCCCAGGTCGAATCTTGGGGCACACCCCCAAACTGAACTCGGGTTTTTGAGGACGGGGGTGGGGCTGAGGCGATGTCTCTTCACGAAGGGTCGAGGAGAGCCCACAGTCGCTTCCAATGACTCACGACGCACCCAAGTGGTTTAGGCTGTAGGGTTTTCTAGGGTTTACGGTACATGGTTTAGAGGGTTCGGGCCCCTTTTTGGCCTCCTCTGAGGTTCTTGGGATGTGCATTGAAAACTACAATGCTGCACGAGGGAAGCGGTTCTTCGACTGTGGATCCCAGCAAGTCCGCCCGGAGCCAAACCCTGAACCTTAAACCCTTAAAACCCCAGGGGTTTGGGGGGTTTAGGGTTTGGGGTTGGGGGTTTAGGGTTTAGGGTTTAGGGTTTAGGGTTCAGCCGACCCGACAACTACCCTCAGCCTGGTTCTGTCCACGACGCAAGGACTTCAAGGCGCTTCAGGCTCGCTTGACGCACAAGGTCACGAGTCTTGTGACTGGGACTCAAGACGTGAGTAGGCCCCCTAAATATTTCCTTGATTTAGGATTTTGAGGCTCCCTTCTAAGCCTCTTCAACCCAAAAAGGGTACCCTTTTTACGTTATTCTTGCGTCCAGGAGTCTTTCTTCAGTTATTGAGGGTTAGGGTGGGCCTGTATTCCACCGTTTCACTTATAAACCCTTTACAACACAAAAGGGAACTGTAACCCTAAACCCTAAACCCTACACCCTTTGTGTCGGTCCTAAGACGTTTCTATTGACTACTCTGGGACCTGGGTGACCTGCATCTGCAACTCAGATTTTTAGCAGGGTTTAGGGTTTAGGGTTTAGGGTTTAGGGTTTAGGGTTTAGGGTTTAGGGTTTAGGGTTTAGGGTTTAGGGTTTAGGGTTTAGGGTTTTGGAGGAACTCCCATTGTACTGTTCAGCCCTAAACACCTTAAACCCCTAAACCCGAAACACCGTAAACCCTCAACCATAAGTTGGGGGGGCAGGGGTGGGGGGGGGGGGTGTGGGTCACTACGCTGTTCTTCAAAGATCGACGTCCCTATTGCCTGGAGTCTTCCGAGCTTGCGCCTGGTTCAGGGTCTAGGGTTTTCGGGGTCTCTGAGTCCTAGACTGTGGAGCGTAGCTTCGGGTTTCGGACGCTATCTCGCACCCCAAGAAATTCCCGAAGCCCCGAAGAGTGTGTTTTTGCAGTGGTTCCTTGCTTTGTAGTCCCGAGAGGTCGAAGAGGAGCTGGTCTTCTGTTCAGGGCGCAGGGTTCAATGTGGAAACCCCATCTAGAATCTTGACCCGAAACCCTGAACTCATCTCTGAAGGGGGCAGGGCCGCGCCTGGCACTCAGCGAAAGCTTGTAACCAACCTGACCCCTGGACTCTGAACCCTTTTCTAAGGCTCCAAGAACTCGTGTTTAAGGGTTTTGGGGCCCGAAGGCCTTATTCTATGATGTTTTTCGGCTATTTTGATGCTAAGGGTTTTCTTGGTTGAGAGGCTGACGATTGGCAGCAATTGGCTGCGGCAGCCAATGCAGATGCTGCAGCCACGCCACTGACTGTGGATCCTTGACTACACCACTTTCGGGGGGTGGGGTGGATCGGAGCCTTCTTTAGATGTTTTGAAGAGGTTCAGTGCAGGGCTGGCTTTAGGGGGGGAACCTCAACCCTTACCAGCTTGTGAGGCTCACTCTCTTCACGTCCGGTTCTGTACATGCCCTATTCTTGCATTAATTGAGGTCATGTAGGTGCTACAGGCATATCGGGTCGCTCAACACTTACGTTCTTCATATTTGGGCATACTCATGGTAGCTCATTGCTTGCAAGGATTTCTTCAGGCCTGCGAAACGTTAAATCGCTCTTCACCTACGTGGAGAGCTCCATACCCTAAACCCGAAACCCGAAACCCTAAACCCCTTGCCCCCCAGGTCTATGACCCAGCAGTTCGATCAACCAATGCGGACATGAAGCCGCCGGCACCAGTGGATTTGCTGGTGCAGGTGCCGGGGCCCTGCGACTTCAAGGAGGGGTAAGAGCCCTAAGTGGGGTTTATGTCGAGTACAGAATAGGATCGTCTCATCAAATAAATAGTATGTAGTATATTGTACATAGTATATAGAATATAGAGTATATTGTGTATATATATAGTGTATATAGTATAGCCTACGAAGCAGTTATACATATATATATATACATATACATGTATACATGTATGTGTGTATATATATATATATATATACATTGTTACATTGCTGTGTTCTCCACCATTGTGTGATACTGCAATCGTCTATCTCATATTACACGTCATGGTGTTAGATGATGCTACTTTTTTTGTTGTCAAATGATGTTGGAGAATGTTGAATCATGTTGTATGATCAGGTTTTATGTGATATTCTGTTACAGGGTTCGGGGGAGGTTTGCTCAGAAAAGGCTCAAACGAGGTCGACCCAGACTTAAGTCGCTTAAGTCCATCGGCCTCAGCCATGAAGCACCGAGCACATGCCCTCTTGAACCGTCCGAACGGAAGCTCCAAAACTGTGCTTTCATATTGCTATATACAAAGCATGCAAACAATATATTCTATATTCTACATACTATGTGCTATATATATACTATGAACTATCAGCTTTAAGCCCATCATACTGCCTTATGTACTTTCAGGGGTGTAGGTTTAACCCTAAACCTGACACCGGTGGACTCCAAAACCCCTTTTTTGGGTTTAGGGTTTAGGGTTTAGGGTTTAGGGTTTAGGGTTTAGGTTTTAGGGTTTAGGGTTTAGGGTTTAGGGTTTAGGGTTGGTTGACAGGCTGAGGATTGGCGGCAAATGGCTGCGGCAGGCAATGCAGATGCTGCAGCCACGCCACTGACTGAGGATCCATGGCTGCACAAACACCACTTAGGGTTTAGGTTTTAGGGTTTAGGGTTTAGGGTTTAGGGGTTTAGGGTTTAGGGTTCAGAGTTTATGGTTTAGGTGGCGGGGGGGTTGGAGGTTTAGTGCAGGGCTGGCTTTGGTCAAGGACCCTAAACCCTTGCCAGCTTGCGAGGCACCCTCTCTTCACGTCTCGTTCTGTACATGCCCTATTCTTGCATTAATTGAGGTTATGTAGGCGCTGCAGGCATATCGGGGTCATTTAACACTTGCGTTCTTGATATTTGGGCACACTCATGGTAGCTCATTGCTTGCAAGGACTAGGATTTCTTCAGGCCTGCGAAGCGTTAAATCTCTCTTAGCCCTAAACCCTAAACCCTAAACCCTAAACCCTAAACCCTAAACCCTAAACCCTAAACCCTAAACCCTAAACCCTAAACCCTGGCCCTAAACCCTAAACCCTAAACCCTAAACCCTAAACAATTCACTAGTGTGCAGAGCTCCAGGCATGCTTGCCCCCCCCAGGTCTATGACCCAGCAATTCGATCAACCCATGCGGACACGGAGCCGCCGGCACCAGCAGACTTGATGGTGCAGGTGCCGGGTTTAGGGTTTAGGGTTTAGGGTTTAGGGTTTAGGGTTTAGGGTTTAGGGTTTAGGGCTCCGTGACTTCAAGAAGGGCAAGAACCCAAAAATTGGGTTATAAGTCCTGTATCTCTGCGTCCTGTAGGTTTTGTTGCCGAACTAGATTGTCGGTACTGGCGTCGGTCTTTGGGTAGAGGGCTCATGGTTTTGGATGATTTGCTAGTCGTATTTCATGCGCTCATGTTCCGCTTGACAGGTTTCGGATGCACTGTCCTGCTTCTGTGCTTGTAGGTGCCCCGGCCTAAAGTAGACTAGGATAAAGGGTTTTGGGGTTTACGGTTTCGGGCTCAGGTTCGCACCCATCTCTGCAAATCCATCCACAGATACGAGTTGCCCATCGCAACCACAATTCACCAATTCCAGCACGCCGCGAATAGCAGCAATCTCCCAGCCCCTTTCCAAGCCTATTCCCACCTAAACCCTAAACCCTAAACCCTAAACCCTAAACCGAGTGGTAGGATGAACTCCGAAAACTTGCGCGCAGCATCCGCCGAAGGAGGGAAACGTGGACAACGAGAATTGGCAGGCTGCTATTGCTTCCACACATTCGCAGGGTTTAGGGTTTAGGGTTTAGGGTTTTTTTTCTGCAGACCCTGGTACAAGAGAAAGCCATTTCCTCACACTGAACTCTACAAACGAAGACCCAGAGCAAATTGACACCCAAAGTACCAAGTAGCCGCAGGAGTCCCAACCTACTTTAGACTTCCAAAGCAATTGTTTGTAGGGTTTAGGGTTTAGAGTTTAGGGTTTAGGGTTGAGGGTTTTGGCTTTAGGGTTTAGGGTTTAGGGTTTAGGTTTTCAAGAATCCTCTAAGGGGATGTATGCAAAGAACCTACAAAAAAAGTGGGTTTCGGGTTTTCAGGTAAACCCTAAACCCTAAACCCTCAACCCTCAACCCCAAACCCCAAACCCCCTCCCTCATGGCGAACCCAGAATTATACTAGCCCCAGTCCAGGGTAGGTTTGAACCTAATTGTTGTTTTCGATTATTGCCCTTAGTCTCCTATATAATCTGAATAAGGCCACAGCAATTTAGTTTTCATAGGGCCCCGGAACCTACCCGAGTTTCAGTGTCGGCATAACTCTACTTCGAACTATGTAAGGGCGGGGAGAGGGGTAGGGTGGGCCCTGTCGGGCTCAGGGTTTAGGCTTCAGGGTCTAGGGGGAAGAGTAGGGTTTATGGTTTAGAGTTTAGGGTTTAGGCTCTAGGGTCTAGGGTGGAGGGTAGGAGGGTGAGGTTGAGGGCTCAAGGCAAGACTCGCTCAGTCATGCAGCACAGGCAAGGAAGGTCTGAACACCAAAGTAAAGTCCGGACAGCGTGCTGCAACTTGATTCATTTAGGGCTTTTGTTTTGTTTTTGTTTTGCGTTTGGGGTGCAGGTGTGTAAGGTTTCGGATTCAGGGCTTGCCATAGAAGCTGCAACTAATTGCAACTAAATAGTGCGAAGGTGCCAGAAGACGATGCGGTTCAAGGCCACACTGGAGGTTCGTTTGGGGGGACTTTACAGCGCTTATCGGATTCAGCGTTTGGCGTTTAGGGCTTATCTTCAGACTCCCAAGAACCCGAATCCTATAAGGGTGATGTGTACGAAGAACCTAGAAAAAGAAGTCGTTTTGGGATTCTTAAGATAGGAGCTGGGTTTAGGGTTTAGGGTTTAGGGTCTAGGGTCTAGGGTCTAGGGTTTGAGGGTCTAGGGTTTGAGGGTTTGAGGGTTTGCGGTTTATGGCTGAAAGTGAGGAACTTGCTGGCCTGTAGGACTCAGGGATCAGGGCTTGCGGCTGCAGGATGCAGTGCTCCTCCTAGAAGGGTTTAGTTGGGGCCCTTCTACCCGAATGATCCAGAACGCCTGGGAATGAACAACTCCCACAATTTGCTTTAGAACCCCCCCCCCTCCAAAAAAAAAACAAGAAAACAAAAATAGAACATTCTTCCTTATAAGAGCCGCACATGGGGTCATCATGTCTCATCTTCAGAATTTCCCCGGCACGCGTAGGGTTTGCAGGGATTCAACCCTAAACTCTAAACCCTTCAGTTTAGGGTTGAAGGGGTTGCTTTCATGCCGTGGGGATTTAAGCTGTAGGGTTTAGGGTTTAGGGTTTAGGGTTTAGGGTTTAGGGTTTAGGGTTTAGGGTTTTAGGGTTTTAGGGCTTCAGGTTTGGGGGGTTGGGGCCTTAAAGCTTAAGGGCTCGGGATTTAGGATTGAAGCTGCCACGTGAGACACTAAAGTCCTAAGCTCCCCCGTCCAGCAAAAAGAGCGTTATCGTAACTCGCCCTCCTACAAAGGATCGCAAGCAGAAGGTAGCCTCAAACCACCACACCCCTAATCCTTAAACCGGAAGCTCCCTTGAGATGCAAACCCTAAAATCTAAGCTCTTCGCGACCCCGAATCCCAAACCCTAAACCCTCAACCCTTGAACCCCTTGAGCCCTGTTCCCACAGGTGCTGCGCGCAACCCACCACCACAGGTCAGCATTGGCTCGCTGGCTCATCCCCAGGCTCCGTTTAGGGTGTGAGTTTTAATTGTTTGGTGTTTGGGCTTGGCGGTCAGGGTTTAGGGTTTAGGGTTTAGGGTTTAGGGTTTGGGGTTTGGGGTTTAGGGTTTAGGGTTTAGGGTTTAGGGTTTAGGGGCTAGGGTTTAGGATTTAGGATTTAGGGTTTAGGGTTTAGGGGTTCCCCTTCGGGGCTGGCCATCGGTTCTCTTTGTACCTTTCGGTTTTGGGGATGGGGGGGCGTTGGTTTGAGCCCAAACCGTGGACTCGCTAGACCCCCTAAACCCCAAACCCGAAACCCTCCCCTCCCGCGATCACCTAAACTCCCCAACCCCGCAGCCGTGGGTCTAAGGTTTTTGGGGTTTCTCTCATCTTCTCTGTCATTCTCACTTTCACCCTGGCCCTCCCTTTCAGTCATAAATTCTGTCCGGGGGTGTGGCAGCACGATGGTGTATGGTTTCCAAGGACCCTAAACCCTAAACCCTAAACCCTAAACCCTAAACCGCCCAATGTGCCAGGCATGCCGGCGTCCATGCATGCGCCTGGGCCGTGTTCGGGAGGGGCGGCCTTGCTTGGCAGATTCCAGCGCTCAAAAAGCTTCGCCCTTCAAGCCCTTTGGGCCCTGAATCCTGAAACCTTGCGCCACCTAAACGCATACGGTTTTTCTTGGCTTTCTTCTGGCTGGCTCTGAGGACTTTAGCCTTTGGGGTTTTGTAGAAACTACAATCAGGAGCCTAAAAGTTAAACTTTGAGGAGGGGTTCAGAAGTCAGCCAAGATTTGACTTTTGACACCACGGGCAATGCATGTCTGGGATGCCCAGTAGTACTCTTATTCCCTTTTTGGGGGGTTTCGGTTCCCCTATAAACCCCTTAAAGCAAAAAAGGGTACCCTTGTTAAGCGTCGGTTACTGGGCAGGCTAGATGTTCTTGAGCAGCTTAGGTATATCGTGGCTGGTCACTGCCGCAATGGTGTCAGTTGCGGCCGCACTGGCATGGTTCTACAGTCCTGTGGAGTTCCCCTTAGCTTGACGGACTCGGGACGCCTCCCTCCCCTCCCCCGCCAACCAAAGGCAAAAACCCTAAACCCTAAACCCTAAACCCTAAACCCTAAACCCTAAACCCTAAACCCTAAACCCTAAACCCTAACCCTAAACCCTAAACCCTAAACCTTTAGGGCAGAGGAGACCCCTGAGCTGCAGAGTGTCAGCTCAACTAGTAGTTGCTTAAGAGCCCCCCCAAAAAACAGGGAAGGTTTTTTTCCTTCTAAGGGTAACACAGGAATTAACCCCCCCCCCCCCCAAAAAAAATGGAAAGAAACTCACGTCTTTTTCCTTCTAAAGGCCATATAGGGATTCTACTGTTTCTTTCTTTTGGGGCTCCTAAGCAAATGGTAGTCAATCTGCCAAAAGTTGACGACGTTTGTTTGGTATCGGCTCTGCCCCTACCCCCTGAACCCGAAGGAACCATCATGTTCAAGTTTGATCCTACAGGGTTTAGGGTTTGGGGTCGAGCCTGAACCCTAAACCCTAAACCCTAAACCCTGAAACCTAAACCCTAAACCCTAAACCCTGAACCCTGAAAGGTTCAGGGTGACCTATGTGCAGCTCTTTAGGGCAACTAAACCCCAAACCCCAGGGTGTAGGGCAAATGAAAACCCTAAACCCTAAACCCGAGACCACAAACGCAATCCTGTATCAACTTGTGTCTGAAAAAAAAACAGCTGGCAGGCTTCTGCCACCTGAGTCACGCCCGCCGCCCGCTTTGTCCGGATCAGAGACTTGGCATGAATTGAGGATCGAAGGCTATTAGGTAATTCAACCCCAAACCTAAGCTTGGAGCCTAAGGTTAGCGTGTTACTCTAGAACCTACAAGGAGGGCCTTGTTGCGCTAAAGCCTAAACCCTAAACCCTAAAAGTTGTAAGCGCGTACCATCTGTTGGGCTTTGCATGGGTTCGTAGGGAATCTTCAAGATTTTGGGATTTAGGGTTTAGGCCCCACTGTCAGCAACCCACTGCCAAGCAGACATGTGTTTTTGGTGGGCATTAAGGGGCAAGGGTTTTAGGGTTTAGGGTTTAGGGTTTAGGGTTTAGGGTTTAGGGTACCTTCATGCCCGATTTTCGAGCCCTTGGGGCAGGTTCGGAAGAGGAGTCTACAGTTTCTTGGGCCGAATGCCATGTTTCCACTCTGCCAGTAGACCATGGCTTGGGTTTAGGGCATGCGGAGTTTTTTGGGGTTCAGGGTTTAGGGTTTAGGGTTTAGGGTTTAGGGTTTCGGGTTTCGGGTGTACGCGGATTGCGGTGTTTTCTCTGAGGACACACCGGAACTGCATGCGCAAGGCCTCGTTGGCCGAGCTCATTGTGGACGCCTGTCTGTGAGGATTACAACCCTAAACCCTAAACCTTAAACCCTAAACCCTAAACCCTTGCCCCCTGAACTTCAAACCCGAAACCTTAAGTCCTAAGCCATTTGGGTAGTTCCCTAAATTAGGGTCCTTGGTTGGGTCCCAAACATAGTACAGCCCCCTGGAAAGAAGTACCCCAAAAAAGGGTTTAGGGTTTAGGGTTTAGGGTTTAGCGTTACCCTGAATTAGAGAACTACCTACTTCGTAAATGGCATGAGAAGTCATCATCCTGGCCGCCCAAACTTTTGCTTCTGCCGAACCCTGCGCCTGTCTTTTGCTTCTGCCGATCCCTGCGCCTGTGCATGCTTTTGGCTGCATTGGGTGTGTGCCTTGTTTGTTCACCACTCTTTTGAGGGTTCCGGGTTTAGGTTTTAGAGTTTCAGGGCTTAGGGTTTGTCAGCATGCAGGCTTGCGATTTGGACTTCAGATTGCATGGTGTATGACTACATTATAGTCTCTATCCTTGCTTTCACTGCTTACGCTGCTTTGTGGCCTTAACGGCCTGAACACTTCCCGGAAACTTCAAAGCCTTCAGCCCGACACCCCCTGGCTCACCCATGCTGCCATCTCTGAACCCTAAACCCTAAACCCTAAACCCTAAACCCTAAACCCTAAACCCTAAGATCGAGGCAGACTGTCGATGGCGGTGTGAGAAACATACAACTCAGATTTTGCCGAGGGGAAGGGCGAGCCTTGAGGTCGTTCGAAGCCCGAAACATCAGCCATCAGCTTCGCCTAAACCCTAAACCCTAAACCCTAAATCCTAAACCCTTAACCCTTAACCCTTAACCCTTGACCCTTAACCCTTAAACCCTAAACCCTTAACCCTGAACCCTGAACCCTAAACCCTTCACCCTTAACCCTTAACCCTTAAACCCTAAACCCTAAACCCTAAACCCTAAACCCTAAACCCCTCGGCACCCAGAACATCCTAAGGAGGGCTTCATAGAGGCACACCTTCCATACCTCGTGATCAACCCGAAGCCCCTCCAACCCGGGGGTTTAGGGTTTAGGTGGTTTAGAGTTTAGGGTTTAGGGTTTAGGTTTAGGGCTTAGGGTTTAGGGTTTAGGGTTTAGGGTTTAGGGTTTAGGGTTTAGGGTTTAGGGTTTCGGGCCCTCTCCTAACCCTGAGACGCCGGCAAAGGTTGTTCTGCGTCGCCTCGAAGACTTGCCGGCCTGTTGTTCTTGCTGTCGCAAGGGCTTAGGGTTTAGGGCTTAGGGCTTATAGGGCGTAGGGTTCAGGGTGTAGAGTTTGGGAGGGGGGCTCAAGAACTCGTTGGCAGCCTCCCTTGTCCAAAACTTGTTTGCTGAAATGTATTGCGCCTCCTCCAGTGATTCCTCCAGTGACTTCGGAACCCTGAGCCCTAAACCCTAAACCCTAAACCCTAAACCCTAAACCTTAAACCCTAAACCCTGAACCCTGAACCCTGAACCCTGAACCCTGAACCCTGAACGCTAGACTGGCTGTGGGTTGATGCGCTTCATGAGTCAAAGGGTCAGAGCGGTCGGGGTTAGGGCAGCAGGTGGCCTTTTCGTTAGGGACGTGATCCTTCGCAAGCCTCCAGGCATCGCGAGCCTTAACCCCTAAACCCTAAACCCTAAACCCTCAACCCTCTAAACCCTACACCCTTTAGGGTTGGGGTCAATACTGTTTCGGGGCTGGGCCTTAAGCTTCCGGGGCGACCTTGAAGGCCGGAGGCTTTAGGATTGTCACTTTCGGGGGCTGCGACTTTGAAGGATTGAAGCCCCAAAAGTCGTAGAACCCTAAACCCTAAACCCTAAACCCCAAAAAGGGCATAGGCTCAGCTTTGGAGTCGGGAGCCTCCCCTGGGTTTCCGGACAGATCAGAGTTTGCTATGTTTTGGAGTCCAAAGACCTGATGCTTGGAATTGAGGGTTTAGGGTTTAGGGTTTAGAGGTTTAGGGTTTAGGGTTTAGGGTTTAGGGTTTAGGGTTTAGGGTTTAGGGTTTAGGGTTTAGGGTTTAGGGTTTAGGGGGGCAAGCAGCCCGTGCCAGGGAAAAGTGGCTGTGGCAGGCTATGCGCGTTTGGCAGCTCCCTTGTTGCAGGCTCGGCGTCGTGATTGTGTCGGACATTTATGTTCAGAGCATGTCAGGTCCGGGCAAGCCGCATCAGTGGTGGACCTAAATCCCTTAATCCCTATATATAAGCCCCTAAGGGTCCATGTACCTAAATAGGGTATACGTGGGCCACGACCACCCCCTCGAGGGGGGGGGGGGGGGGGAATGGTCCCCCACCCCGCCCCCCGCCCCCCCCCGCCCCCCGCCCCCCAAAAAAAACAGGTACCCATACCGATTCCGTTTTTTTTCATGTTGGCGGGGTGGGGGATGTCCTGAAGATGCACACACTACAAACATCCAGGCACCACTCCGGTACCTATTTCTTGCCCCCCCCCCCCCCCCCCAATCTGACAAAATGGGTCCCGGAAATAGGTGGCGCTCAGAGTATCCCCCCCCCCCCTTTCTTTCTTAGGTGGCACTCAGAGTAGTTGGGGCCCAAGTAGAAAATAAAGGGGTACATGGACCCGACAAGATCCTTGAGCCCAAAACAACGCGCCTTTTCCTGGATCCGTGGAGTTTGCAGAGCATCTGCCTACACGTTGCATTGCCTCAAAAAAATGCTGGCCCTGAAACCCTACAAAGCCCTAAGCCCTGAACCCTAATCCCTACCAAGTTACTTAAACCCTAAACCCTAAACCCTAAACCCTAAACTCTAAACCCTAACGCTCCCATGTGTGCGAGGTGCTGCACAATGGTGTGGTCAACCAACACGCTCGCCGGCTCCGGGTGGCCCTGCAGAGATGAGGGCATGTTATGGGGTTTAGGGTTTAGGGTTTAGGGTTTAGGGTTTAGGGTTTAGGGTTTAGGGTGTAGGGTTTAGGGTTTAGGGTTTAGGGTTTAGGGTTTAGGGTTTCTACGGCTCCTAGGCTTTTCGGCGGGGTGTAGGTCTCAGGGTAGTTCCATGGGCCCTTAATATGGTCACTTATACCTGCTTTTAAAGAGTTCTGAAGCATGTGGGGTATATAAGGGGTACCCTTTTAAGGGCCCTATATTAAGGGCCCATGGATCTGCCCTTAGATTGGGTTTTTCCTACGTTTTGGGACGGATTCAGGACGAAAAGCCGACCTGCTGTGGGCGGAAGGGTTCCGGACTCTTTCTGTTTAGAGATGTGATATCGACACGCTCGGTGAAGCTGTCTTACCCTAAACCCTAAGCCCTAAACCCTAAACTCTAAGGGTCCATGTTTTTTTTCATTCGTATATACTTGCGGGCTCCAGAGGAGGTGCTTTTAGACCCAGCTTGCCCTATTTAAGTA